>JAMALN010000069.1:0-130855 GCA_023630115.1 Cutaneotrichosporon sp. PK4640 | reverse complement strand
TCCGTCGACTGGCGCTCCCCGCCCACCCTCTACCTCGCGGGCCTGGCGCTCACCGCCGCCCACCTCGCCGCCCAGCCCTACCTCCAGCGGGTGGTGCGCGACCTCGCGTCCGCGCGCAACGACTACGAGCGCCGCAGCGCGGCGTGGCGCTGGCGCCGGGCGGTGTTTGCGCGCGCCATGCTCCTCGACCTGCCCGCGTGGGTCTGCTTCCTCGGCGCCGCGATGGCGAGCTTGCGCCCCATCGCGTAGACGTCAGAGGCGCACTCTCCTCGCGCCCCTCCACGCAGCGGGCGGCCGCTTCCGTCAAGCTGAGGGCGACCCAGCTGTGCGCTCCCGCGGGTGCCGTCCGCGCGCACCCTAGCCGGCGTGGCCGGTCGCTTTCGCTCCATCCGAACATCGCCGCGCGGCGGTACTCGCCGCCCGCATCTCCCTTGTCGGCCTTTCAAACGCATTCACTCGCATGATCGCACACTCGCACTCATCTCACGCCTCCACTACGCTTCTGGTCTCTCGGGCTCTGTGGATAGGAATCTATGCATACTACAATGACCGGACAGGAATGGTCCGCGCCAGCGCCGTGGCACGGGAGTAGGGGTGGTGGATACAAAACGCTCTATCTCTAGTCGTCAAACTTGATCGAGTTGGTCGCGAGGGTAATCTCGCCGCCAGCATAGCTCCCGCGCTTCTTCTTGTTCTTCTCCTTCCGGAACCCGGCACCGCGGGTCACGATGAGGTCGCGCGACGCGCGGGCGCCAAAGTCGTTGGAGGACGCGCCGTTCCTAATGTGCGCGTCAAACGAGTTGTCCATCAGGCGCTGGTCGTGGAAGGTGACGTTGTTGGCCTTGATGCGCTCGAAGCGCTGGTTCTGCGGCCGCCCCTTGCCCTTGGGGCCGTTGGGGGTCGAGGTGCCGCTCGGCGCGAACGAGGTGCTGGGCGTCCACTCGGCCGCGGCGGCCACGGCGGGCGTCGAGGTGCCCGAAGTGGAGGTCGAGGGGGCGGAGGAGGTCTCGTCGACCTTGCGCTTCTTGGCGTCGTCGGAGGAGCTGGGGGAGGAGGAGGGGGAGCGGCGGCGCTTGGAGCCGAGACCGGGCTTGGTCTCCTCGGCCTCGGACTCGGACGAGCTGGACGAGTCAGAGTCGGAGGAGGAGGACGAGCCCGACGACGAGCTGGAGCTCGAGGAGGAGGAAGACGAGGAGGAAGAAGAGGAAGAGGACGAAGACGACGACGACGAGTCGCTCTCGTCGCCGCTGTCACTGTCGCTGTCGCTGCTGCTGTCCTTGCTCTCCTCGATGGTTGAGCTGCCGCTGGACGACTCGGGCTTGATCACGACCTCGACGACCTTGACCACGGGCTTGTCGTCCTCGTCGTCCGAGTCGGACGAGCTCGACGAGTCCGAGTCAGAGTCAGAGTCCGACGACGAGCTGGAGCTCGAGCCCGAGTCCGAGTCCGAGTCAGACGACGAGCTGGAGCTCGAGCCCGACTCCGAGTCCGAGCTGGACGAGCTGGAGCTCGAGTCCGAGCTGGCGCTGGAACTCGAGCCCGACTCCGGGAGGGGCACAGCCGCAGCAATGGCAACGGCCGCCTCGACGAGCTCGACCGCCTCCTCGCTCTTCTCCTCCTCCGAGTCGCTGTCCGAGTCCGAGTCGTCCGAGTCCGAGCTCTCGCTGTCGCTCTCGCTCCCGCTGTCGTCCGAGTCGCTGTCGCTGTCGTCCGAGTCGCTGTCGCTGGCCATCTCGACGTCGATGGCGGCGGCAGCAGTGACAGCGGCAGCGGTCGCCTTACTGACGGCCGCCCACGCGGCCTCGAGGGCGTCCTTGTCGCCGCCGGCGGCCGGGGCCGCCTCCTTCTCAAACGCCTTGGTGGTGCGCGTGAGGCCGCGCGCGGCGAGGTACGCGAGGATCGCGGCGTCGAGGGCTGGGGTCAGCGTTCGGTGCGGTGGATAGCCCACCCTTGGTGTCCTTGTCGGCTGGCATTGTCGCGTGGGTGGCGTGCGTTGGGCGTGAGTTGGACAATGATACAAAATTCACTGGGTGGTCTGGACCTTGAAGTGGAGGGCGCGGGGCTCAGCACAGATGGAAGATCTGAAATTTATTACTTTTGCCTCAATACTGTTGTATTAATCCCATATCTCGCGTGGAGGTCATGTGACCGGTCCATGAGCCGGTGAGGGTGTGACCCACGCAAGGGGGGCCTTTCGTGGGGCAAGGGAAGGTGAGGCTGGAGGAAGGTGGAAGCGTGATCGGTGGCCGGTGGAGGCCTTCCCGACTGTGCTGCTCTAGATGCACAGCGACGCTTGACCGTTAGCCATCCCGCCACTACCTCTCATTCTCTTCTTGACTCTTCTCCTCTCATCATCTATACCCCCACGCTCAACCCGCAACCATGACGTTCGGCTTCACCCACGAGCCCCTCGTCCACATCGCAGGCAGCGCCATCACCTCCTTCTTCCGCAAGATCGAGGTGTACGGCTCGGAGAATGTACCCGCCGAGGGACCGATCATCTTGTACGGCCAGAGCGCGTGACCCAACTGACCCCAGCGCGTGCACGCACACGAACATGGCCATTGATGTATGTGTCGAGTGACACTGACGCGCCGTGCCGCGCCGCTTCGACGACTAACGCCAGCCCGCCGTGCTGAGCAACACCATTCCCCACCGCCACTTCCTGCACTACTGGGTGAGGGACGCGTCAACGGCACGCCTAACGCGCAGGTCAAGGACTCGCTGTTCAAGCACCCGTTCATGAAGGTGCTCATGACGAACGCAGGCAACATTCGTGCGTCGCATCTCCAGGATGGCGCTGACAACAGCGGTCGACCGCAAGAACAAGAACAACCAGCTGCTGTTCCGCGGCACGTTCGAGGCACTCGCCCAGGGCGAGTGCATCGGCGTCTTCCCGGAGGGCACGTCGCACACCGAGCCCCACCTGATCCCGCTCAAGGACGGCACGTCGTGGGCTGCCCTCGAGTACCTCCGTTATCTGCACGGCACGGAGGACAACCCGGGCGTCAAGGAGGGGCGCCCGGCCGCCGTCGTGCCGGTCGGCATCGCGTACTGCGACAAATCCAAGTACCGCTCGCGCCTGGCTGTCACGTACGGCCCCGTGATCCCGATGGAGGACTTCAAGGACGACTTTTTGAACGGCGACGAGGCGCTCCGCAAGGCCACCGTCAAGCGCCTCACGAAGCGCATGGAGCTCGAGATGCACAAGATGACGGTCAACGCGCCCGACTGGGACGTCAAGTACGCCGCCAAGATGGCGACCGAGCTCCTCTGGCGCAAGGAGGACAACCTCGCCCTTGCCGACTATGTCGATGTCGCGCAGACGCTCACCGACCTGTTCGCGACCGAGGACGAGCGCATCGACCGCCTCAAGGCCACGCTTGTGCGCTACCACCAGCTCCTCTTCTCCTCGCGCTTATCAAACTCGGCGCTCACCGATCTCCCCCTCCCCAAGGACCTTGACCCTGCCCAGCCGGTCCCCCTGCCCGGCCGTCTGCGCACCCTCGCGTTGCTGATCAAGGACACGATCGTCAGCTCGGTCCAGTTCCCGCTCTTCGTCATCCCCTTCCTCTTCCACCTGCCCGTCTACGCCATCGGCATGTTTGGCGCCTCGCTCGCCGAGGACGAGGAGGAGACGCGTGCGCAGATGAAGGTCTTCCTCGGCCTCTTCCTCTCCATCGTCATGTACCCCTTCTTCTTCCTCTTCTTCCTCTGGCTCTTCTGGGCCGTGCCCCTCTCCTTCTTCATGGCCGCCGGCGCCGTCTGGCTCCTGAACAAGTACCACACCGCCCTCATCGACCAGAACTACCGCGGGTGAGCTTCTTACTGCTTTTTCCCCAGCTGACATCAGTTTGAAGCGCCTGATCGCGGCGTGGCGTGTCCTCGTCGGCGTGTGGCTCGGCCCCGGCGTCGAGATGTCGATCCAGTCCTTCATCGACAACGTTGCTTCGTTCGCGCCCAACCCGCCCGCCGTCGCCGGTCTGCCCCCTGGAACCCCGCGCGAGAAGTACAAGCGCCCGCAGCACCTCCCCTCGCGCCTGCTGGTGCGCCATGTCCTGCGCCACCGCATCGATGCCGCGCGTGAGCTCGGCCGCACGCTGCTCGAGCTCGAGGGCGAGGACACCAAGCTCAAGGCGAGCTTCTGGCTCGCGGAGCGGTACGGCGGCGAGGTGCTCAAGCCCGCGGCGGAGCCCTCCGACCGGCTGGGCGAGTACGAGCGCGAGTGGCCCCAGGGTGTGCGGTACGCGCGTGAGGTCGTGCCCTTCCTCCGTGGGAGGGGCGCGCTCCTCGGCTCAGCGCGCAGCGACGAGTACTGGGCCGAGAAGAGCGGCGACGAGTGCTCCAAGAGCGAGTAAGCGGGGGCGGCGGAGTGGCCTCGTGATACCTTTTGAGCTGTCGACCTTGGGTGCGCGAGCTCTGGCTACGCGCTAGACTACGTCCGTGGGGCTAATAGATCCGTGTCCCGTCATGTAACACGTGTCTGGCTTGCGCAGTGTGCGCGGCGCTGTCCGACTGCATCCTCTAACATCCGGCATACATGTACATCTAGATACTCTAGTAGCCAAGCTCCTCCTTGCGCATCTTGAGGGCGTTGATGCGCGCCTTCCGCGTCGCCTCCGAGCTGTGGGGCCAGCACTCTGGCGTCCCCTCGTCCCCGCCCTCGCCGATGGCGCGCAGCCAAGCGTCCTGGTTATCAAACTCGGCCGGTGCGCCAATCTTGACCTCCCCCGGGCGGTCGGTGAAGCGGATAAGCGGGGGGAGGGGCGGCACCTGGCCGCGGGTGAACGAGCGCGCGATGAGCCGGGCAGACGCCTCGCCCAGCGGGAACGGGTTGACCTGGTAGTCTGGGGTCAGCAAAGTCCCCCGGCTCAGAGGAGCGACTCACGCAGCCCGATGAGCGCGAGCGTCGGGTCGGGGACGTAGAACGTGTCCGTGTTGTTGAGGTTGCGGATGTCCTGCCCCCCGGCGGGGGGGAGGCCGTCCTGCGCGGCCGCGAGGCTCGTGGTGAGTGGGTGGGAGTCGAAGGGGGCCTTGGTCGCGAAAGGGTAGGAGAAGAGGTATCCGGTCGCGAAGACGATGGCCTTGACGCCCGTGAGCTTCTGCCCGTCCGCGAGGTGCAGGACGCTGCCGGAGGGCGAGGGCTCCACCGAGGTGATCTCGGGCACGACGTGGATCCGCCGCGTCCACGGCAGCGTGTCGTCCCATTGCTTGTCGCCGGGCGTATACCCGCGCACCGACTGGTAGATTGTGCGGCCGGCGCTGCTTGCGCCCGCGTCCGGGGCGCCCGTCGCGTCGTCGTCCTGCGCGAGCTCGCGCGCAATGTCGCTCCCTGACGCTCTAGAGCCCACGACGACAATGTCCTCCCCCCTAAACCTCTGGGGGTTGCGCCACCAGCGCGCGTGCACCACCTCGCCGGAGAACGCGGCCAGCCCCGGAATCGGGGGGAGGTACGGCTCGTTGTAGTGCCCGTTGGCGAGGATGACGTGCGAGGCCGTGTACGTCCCCGCGGTCGTCTCGAGCGTCCACCGGTCCGCGTCCCCGCCCCCGGGGGTGTGGTGCACGTCGGCGACGCGCACGCCCCACCGGATCACGGGGTTCAGCCCGTGCCGCTTGGCATAGTCCTGCAGGTATCCCGCGACCTGCTGGTGCGTCGGGAAGACGGGCGTGCCCTCCGCGAAGGGGTTGAAGCGGTAGTTCATGATCTGGTTCGGGAGGTTAGTGCGCAGGCGGTCGTACATGGCTGCGTGAGCCCTCTCTGTGGGTGTACTCACCACTCGGTCCGTTCGCGCCGTGCGCGGCGAGCTCGGCGTCCGAGCGCACCACGGGCGGCCCGGCGCGCCGCCAGGCGATGTGCTGCGCCCCCGGGTCGGCCTCGTAGTTCCACACGCCGCCCGCGCGGTCCCGGCTCTCGAAGGCGAGGATGTTGGCGGGCTCGACGCCCGCCGCGAGGAGCTGCGCGACGGCCACGAGGCCGCTGGGGCCGCCGGCGCCGACGACCGCGACGCGGTGCAGCGGCGGGAGGGGGATCGCGGGGGCGAGGTCCTGCGTCATGGTAAGTGTGAAGAACAACGACGAAAGTCGGCTGGGTCAAGTGGGCGAGGTGGACCGGTTGACCAGTGACATTGCGTGATAAGGGGCCCGATTTGCCGAACATGACGCTACTTCCGTGGATTCTCCATGCAGGCGGTGTGCATCGCTTGTCATCTGCTCTGCATGCGAAGCTTGGAGGCACGTCCGTCCTCGTTCGACACCCAAAGCAGTCGCGTACGATCCGCTCGGCAGTCCAAGGCCGACAAGACTGTCAGGTTGCTTCTTTGCGGCAGCGGACATGGCCGGTTCTCGTGATCAAGCGGGGATATGCATGTTGTCTTGAGTGGAGCTATATTCTTAGATCCCCCCATCGGTGACCGGTCCGAAATTGACATGGCCCCATTCACTCTGGTTGCTCGCCGTCGTACAAGAGATCGCCTGCTGACGGGCGTGCTCCTCCCCTCGTCTCACAGTGCATACCCCGGCTCGCCCCACAGGCACTGTGGGTGTGAGAGTCGTTGAATGCAGAGTAGATGATCGACCCAGGCAGGTGGGAGAGGCGGAGGATCTGTACCGGCGGTAGATCGGGGGTTGCACTTGTTCTGACGTTGTGCCGCGTTGTCGTCTTGGCCTTTGCCACCCGCGGCCCGCGTCTCCATTCTCAGCAAAATGCACGTTTGTCGTCCCTTGCCTAGCTTCGGGCCTTGCTCGCCTGGCTCAGATCCGTCGGGCGTCGGGGCATGGGGGCGACGCGGGCGTACTGGCAGGGGGAGCCTCGATGTGCGTGTCACCGTCGGGCTCGGCTACTACGCCGACACCGCCACTCCACCCGGCCACCGGCCACCAAAGCCACTCAATAACAATCGGCAGCCCTTAACTTGCAACCACCCACTCTCCCTCCATCCTCTTTCCTTGCCACCCGCCGTGATCACTCCTTTGCACGGCTCACCACACCATGACCGTCACCCCCACCCCCATCTACGACCCCAAGGACATCGAGTGCTGGGGCCACCGCGGCGCCTCGGCCTTCCTCCCAGAGAACACGTAGGCCTCTGACGCGCCGCGGGCGCGATCTGACACGCAGGCTGGCTAGCTTCCGCGCGGCCATCAAAGAGGGCGCGAGCGGCATCGAGAGCGGTACGCTGACGCCTCCTTCGGCAGCTGACACCAGACGTGCACATCACGTCGGACGGCGTGGTGCTCATGTTCCACGACCCGACTCTTGATCGCACCACTAATGGCACGGGCACAATCCGCTCCCAGCCGTGGCACGGCACGATCGAGTGCGTTGCTTCTCTTCCCACCCCACCCCACCCCACCCCACCCTCACTGACATCAGGCATGTGCGCACCACAAAGGAGCCGGTGCAGCCCATCCCTCTGTTCGAGCAGCTTATCGCGCTTATCATGGAGCCCGAGAACCAGCACGTGACCCTCAACATTGACTGCAAGATGCAGAACGACCCCAACATCATGTTTGTGAGTACGAGCCGCGGACGGTGAGCTCACCGCAGCCCGAGATGGCGCGCATCATCCAGTCGCACCCCGGCTGGGAGACCAAGCTGGCACCGCGCCTGATCCTCGGCCTCTGGCACCCCATCTTCATCCGCCCGGCGTACGAGCACCTCCCCCTCCTGCGGCGGTACCACATTGGCATCTCGCCGCGCCTCGCGCGCCAGTACTTCTGGGAGGCGTGCGAGGGCTTCTCCATCGCCTTTGCCATGCTGATTGGCCCCGAGGGCCAGCAGTTTATCCGCGACGTCCGCGAGGCTGGAAAGGAGGTGTGTGTCTGGACGGTCAATGACCCCAGCGAGATGCGCGCCGCCATGGCATGGGGAGTCAAGGCCGTCCTTACCGACAAGGTCGGCGCGTTCGTCAAGCTGCGCGACGAGGTGAGCTTGAACGTCGAAAGCCTCAGCTGACCCCAGGTCGTCGCCGACCCCGCAAAGCTGGCGATCCCCGGCCTCGCGGGCTGGATCTTCCCGTGGTCCAGCTGGAAATACTACTCGGCAACCCATGTATGCGCCGGTCTCCTCGTTCGTACATATCTTCGCTCACGCGGTTCGCTCTCCCCGCCCGACTCTCCGCCCTCATCAACGTCTCCCCTCCCGATGCCCCTGGAATCCGAAACTGCAGCTCTGGTTCCAGCGCACGCAGCTTGACCTCATGCGCACCATCTGCTACGCGCCCGGCCCCCTCCAGATGCCCGACCTCGACGGCCTCGACATCAAGGCGAACGCCGTGCTCTCAACCGACGTCGAGGAGACGCCTGCCGAGATCGAAGTCGCCAACGGCCACGCGAACGGCCACGCTAACGGCCACGCCGACATCCCGGCGGCCAACCCCGACGTCATCGACGAGAAGCTCGCCGTCCCCCAGAACGAGCTCGTCCCTGAGGCAGACGACGAGGCTGTCGACGGCCCCGTCGTAGCCTTCTCCCCTCCCCTCGTGGCCGCTGCGGCGTAACACGATCATTGTACCACCACCATCACTGGGCTTTGCCCGCCTGTACATTCTGTAGACTCTTCGCATGCGCCCCGCGCCGTACCGTACACATTCACCACCCTCCCACCCAATCCGTCCACCCGCAACCTTCGTCCATAGCTTCACCACCCTCACCAATCCCTCCCGTCCATCTACATCCTT
The DNA here is from genome assembly GCA_023630115.1 of Cutaneotrichosporon sp. PK4640. Taxonomy (NCBI): domain Eukaryota; kingdom Fungi; phylum Basidiomycota; class Tremellomycetes; order Trichosporonales; family Trichosporonaceae; genus Cutaneotrichosporon; species Cutaneotrichosporon sp. PK4640. Next base: position 122,177 of record JAMALN010000069.1, on the reverse strand, counting down.
CGCGATCCTCCTAGCTATACAAGCCATGCTATGTGTAGGAGGTGCGTGCCGCGGGAGTTGCAATGCTGTCTTAGACTCACGACTAGTGTCCGGGTTGCTCTTCGCTTCCAGCGTTCCGCGATGCCAAGATGGCCGGCCTGCCGGGCATGGTCCCCAGACGGGCTCACAGCCCGCACACATACGCCGTTCCGCTTGCACCCTCCAGCGGCACCACTGACAGTCTCATTCGGTCGGTCTTGCCCTCGCTCGCCGGCACCGATTAGCGGAACCTATCCCGCCTCATATCCCGCTCTCAACAGTCCAGCACCTGTCCACAGCACTCGCGCCGTGCCCAGCCACGCTGAGAGGGCGGTAGATACACCAGAGGCCCGGCAGAGCATCACAGGACGGGCGGAGAGCTCATATAGCCACCCAGAGATCGATAGACATCCAAGGTCGCGTGGCGAAATGGCATCGCGTCTGACTACGATTACCCATCTGGTCGTGATCAGGAGATCGCGGGTTCGACCCCCGTCGTGACCTAGCTCGCTAGAGCTTGTCTTTTGGCCTTGCTCGCTGCAGAGGAGCTTTTGAATGGGAGGTGGGTGGGGGTGAGGAAGTCTGCTGATGTCAGCGACACAAGGATTCCCGATGCACTCACCGCGTCTCACGCGATGCACGCATACCGTTTGCACGTCTCAGGCCCGTTTATTCGTCCCCGCCGTGCTGTTGGAGCCCGCTGCGCGCGCCAAAGAGCACTCGCGTGAGCGGATGGACGCACAAATTTCGGCCGCCCAGATTCCGCAATCACGTGGTCGGATCTCGCGCGGAGACGCGACTTATTTCGGAGACAGGATGCGACGGCGACTGCATCAAAAGAATGCATGCGCAGAGGCAAAAGAGACGCCTGTGCAGACTTGCTCGCACGCTGAGTCGAACAGCGGTTAGCTCAGATGAGATGCTCGATCCACAACGAACTGTGATAACCACCTACACTATACGAGCCACGACACATCGTTCCGCCGCTCGAGATATGTCGCGCCCGCGCGCCGAGACGCAATGCATACGCGCGGAGCAGCCGGGCTGTCTGGAGGGGCTTCAGGCCGGGCGAGGTCCCGCGCTTCGGCCAGCGGCTAGACCCTGGCTCAGTCGAAGGCAGCGACGTCCGGCAGGGACCAGGAGTCGTTCCCCGCTGTGACGATCTCGTCGCCGAAGAGATGTGCCATGTCCTCGCCGTCGCTGTCGCTGGATCCCTCGTCGTTAAGAAAGAGCAGCGCCACCTCGGCTCCCCAGTCGTCAAGGTCAAACGGCAAGTGCTGGGCGGCGCGCTCCCCCGCGGCCTCTGGAACATCTGACCCCGCCACGCCCGGCGCCCGCCCGTCGCCCGGGGGCTCCGCCGCAACCTGCAGGTGGGGGAGGAGGCAGTGGCGCACGCCGGGCACGGCCTCGATCGTGCCCTCGTCCTCGAGCTCGTCGGGGCCGAGCTCGGCGGCATACTCCTCGCCCGAGAGGCAGCGGAGGCGGCGGCCCACAGTGTCCGTGACGCGGCCGCGCACCTCGGCCGTAAGGGTGGCCGCGACCTCCCAGTCGTCCGGGAGGCCGAGCCACGCGTGCGGCACAAGATGGCAGTTGACGAGGGTCACGGTGGTGCCGTCCTCCCGCAGGACCTGCGCGATCTGGTCGGCGAGGTACGCGCGCCGCTCCGCCGGCGACGTGGTGTCCTGGCCGTAGGGGCAGGGCGCGGGGAGGGCGGGGTGGTGCGGCGTGAACGCGACGACGACGGCGGGCGCCTTGCGCGTCCACAGCCGGTCGAAGCCGACGGTGCGGTGGGCGGTGGGGAAGAGGTGGTGCACGACCTTGGTGCAGAGGTCGGGGACGAGGGTGCGGGGGCGGTGGAAGTCGTCGAACGTCTGGTCGCCGCCCGGGGTGTGGTAGACGACCAGGGTGCGCGCGGGGAAGGGGATGTGCGGCTCATGGTGGGCGCGGAAGGTGCGGACGGTGCGCACGTCGAGCGCGATGGCGAGGGCGTCGTCAAAGTACGGGTAGTCGCCGTAGCCGGGGTTGAAGTCGAGCACGCGCGTGAGGGCTAGGAGGCGCTTGGTGCGGGTAACCACGGCTGGGGGGAGGGCTATCTGGCCCGACGGAGGCGCGGACGAGGCGCCCCGTGGGCCCGGGTGGAGGTGGGCGAGGGCGGGCACGGGGCCGAGGGGAGAGGAGATGCGTCCGCGGAGCCGGTGGGCGCTGCGGTCGTCGTTCTCCTCGATGATGAGGTGGCGCATGAAGCGCGCGTCCGCCCGTTCCCGGAAGAGGCGGCAGACGGCGCGGAGAGGCAGGAGCGCCTCGCGCGGCGCGGCGGCCAGCAGCGCGTCCGCGATGTGCGGGTAGCTCGCGAGGTCGAGCGTGCCCGGCCGCGGTCCGGAGGTCGGGATGTGGCGTGGGCGCGGGGTGGGGGGCCGGGCGTCTGGTCGCGGCTGGGGCCGGCGGCGGGGGCGCGGCAGCAGGTGGCGCGGGCGCACGCTCATCCCCGGCACGTGCGCGACGAAGCACTCGTCCAGCGCCTCCTGCGCCGTAAGCCGGTCGGCGTACTCCTGGCCGCTGAGGAACGTGAGGCGGGAGACAGCCTCAGCCTGCCGCTCCTGGAGAGAGGGGTTGCTCGGCAGCTCCGAATCGCACCTGTACTGGCCCCAGCGGGCCTGTACGCTGTCGCGGATGGCGAGCTCCACGGCCGCGGGGTCGCTCCCCGCCTCGAAACCGAGGTTGGAGGGCGGCGTGGACGCGAGGTTGACGACCGTACACCCTCCGTCGAGGTTTCCGTCGATGCAGCGCTGGAGCACGCCCGGCGAGTACGCGCGGGCCTGGTGCCGCGGCCGCGGCCGCCCCTCCGCCGACCGCCAGTACTTTGCCAGGGGCGGGGGGATGGCGCCGCCCACCTTCCGGTGATAGCTGGGCATCCACCTGCCGTAGGGGTTGAGGACGAAGACCGTCTCGCCTGGGTGGGAGAGCATGATATCTCCGGTGGTCCTCGTCATGATCCCCGCGTTGTAGAGGAGGTGCACGACGGCCTTCTGGCACCCCTCCCCGGCGCGGAGGGACGCGTGCGCCGGCCGCGCACTCCCGGTCTCCCGCCACCGCCTGGCCCAGAGGCCGGGGGGCGGGCGCACCACGAAGAAGACGGACACGCGCGCCCGCACGCGCGGCGCCATCTCGAGGGAACAGGCGGCGTCGGGGAACTGGCGCAGCACGTCGAGGTCCATCGCGCCCAGGAGGTCCGCCCATGCCCCCTCCCGGTGGGCTGCGCGGTAGCTCGCGACGACGATGTCGAGGATACGCGTGCGCGCCACGGCGGCGAGGACGCGGGCCCGCTGCTCCTGCGCAGCGGGGGAGGGGCCGTCGACCCAGCTTTCGCGGCGGGGGAAGAGGGCGGGGATGCGGCCGTGGGGCGCCGTCACGAGCTCGCATACCCTGTCGGCCGGGGCGTCGTCAATGTACATGCAGAGGTGGGAGGCGAGGTGCGCGTCGGCGCGCGCGCGGAGGTCCTTGCTCACGCCCCGGAGGGCCAGGAGCGCACCCCGGTCCGCGTGGGCCAGCACGCTGGCTAGGATGCTCGGGTACACCTGTGTGTCGAGCATTGCGAGGGTTGATTGTTGAACGGTGGCGATTATGCTTGAGTGTCGTTATATATTTGTATTGCAGGGTCAAGTCGCTTGTCCGAGTTGATAACAGAGGCATCTCGGATCCGGAAGTCACATGGACGACGCCCGTAGTCACCGGAGTTGCGTCGCGGCTTTCATGTTTGCCATTACATTGTAGGAGCTTCTAGGGCCACCATCCTGACGACTTGTGGCAGCGATGCAAGACTGTTTGGCATCTATCTGATCTGTACTAGCCCATCCAGTCGTCGTCGCTGTCGGAGACCTGCTCCACGAACTCGTTGTTAGGGCTGGTCCCCGCCCTGGCGATCATGGAAGAGATATCCCATGTCCTCGCCGTCCCAGACGCCGTAGCCGTCATATGGAAGGTGCTGGAAGAGGGCGGCCGGCCCCACTCTGCGCGCTTCCAGCGCCGGCATGTCCCGCCACGGCGCCACTTGCAGGCGCGGGAGGAGACGGTGGCGCACGCCGAGCACGAACTCGATCGTGCCCTCGTCCTCGAGCTCGTCAGGGCTTAGCTCGGCCGCATACTCCTCCCCCGAGAGGCAGCGGAGCAGACCCTCAGTGGGCGCGACGAGAGCCCTCACCTCGGCCTCAAGGGCGTCCGCGACGGCCCAGTCGTCGGGCAGGCCGAGCCAAGCGTGTGGGACAAGGCTGCAGTTCACGAGGGTCAGGCTGCGAACTGAGTCCTCCTTCAGCACCTCGGCGAGCTGCTCGACGAGGTAGGCGCGCCGGTCGCTGGGCCGCGCGTGGTCGTTGCCATAGCCCAGGACGGGACACAGGGCGGGGTGGTGCGGCGTGAAGACGAGCACTACGGCAGAGACACCGGTCCGGCGCGTGCACAGCTGATCAAAGCCCATGTCGTGCGTGTTGGTAGGGAAGAGGTGGTGCACGACCTTGGTGCACGTGTCCGGCACTAGGTCGAGGGGGCGGTGGTAGTTGTAGCGGCCCGTCGGCTTACCCCCAGGGGTGTGGTACACGATGAGCTTGCTGGCGGAGAAGGGTATGAGCGGTTCGCTGGGGGCGCGGAAGGTGCGGACGCAGCGCACGTCGAGGGCGATGGAGAGCACGTCGTCAAAGTACGGGTAGACGCTCTGACCGGGGTTGAAGTCCAACACCCTTGTGCGCGCCAGGAGGTCCTTGGTGCGGGCCACGATGGCGGGAGGGAGGGCTTTCTGGCCCGTGGGCGGGGTGGCGCGCAAGATTCGCGGGCCGGGGTGGAGGTGCGCGAGGGCGGGCACAGGCCCGAGGGGGGAGGAGATACGCCCGCGCTCATAGTGGCTGTTGTTGGAGCGGTCGATGAGGTGTCTGAGATTGATGCTCTCCTCTATCATTAGGTGATACATGAAGCGCGCGTCGACGCGGTCCCGGAACAGGCGACACAGTGTGCGGAGAGAGAGGAGCGCCTCGCGCGGCGCGACGTCGATTAGCGTGTCCGCAATGTAGGGGTAACTGGCAAGGTCGAGAGTGCCCGGGTGCGGGCCCGAGGTCGGAATGTACCGTGAGCGGGGCGGAGGGGGTCTAGGGGGTTCCGGTGGGGGGCGGGGGCGGGGTCGGGAGCGCGGGCGGGGGAGGAGGTGGCGCTGGCGTACATCCGCAAACGGCAGGTGTGAGACGAAGCCCTCGTCCAGCGCCTGTTGCGCTGTTAGCGTGTCCGCGTACTCTTGACCGCTCAGAAAGGTGAGGCGGGATACGGCGTCGCGCCGCTGCTCAGACATGGGAGAGTTGCTGGGCTGCCCCGAAACGTATCCGGAAGGGGGCCAGGCGGCTTGAACACAGTCGCGGATGGCGAGCTCGACCGCCTCGGGGTCGCTATCCCGCTCAAAACCGAGATTGGACGGAGGTGTGCGCGCGAGGTTTACTACTGTTACCTTTCCCACGAATCTGTCTTGGATGCAGGCCTGGAGCTCGCCCGGCGTGTATGCGAGGAGGGGTTGTTTGCGTTGCCGCCTTGCATATCGCGCTCGTTTCCGCAAGTAGGCTGTAGTGCTGTGGGCTGTGGCCGTGCCAGTGGAACGATTAGGGCTGTGCTCCAGGTGATGGAACTTGAGCATGCCTTTGCCGTAGGGGTTGAGGACGAAGACGGTCTCGGCGAACGAGGGCCAGTGGTCGAAGCTCCTTCCCGGCACGTACCCCTCGTGTGGCCCGATCCCAGCGCTATACAGGAGGTGCACGACGAGCTTCCGCGTCTCATACCCCGCGTTGAGCCAGCTGGAGGGCCTACCTATGCACCCCTTCTCCTGCAGCCTCCTGATGTAAAGGCTCTTTGGCGGCCGCGCAACGAACAGCACGGTCGTTCGCGCCTGCACCACGTCCGGTCCATATATGAACGAATACGTGGCGTTGGGAAACTGCCGCACCACGTCGAGGTCCATTGAGTCCAGGAGGGGCTGCCACACCCCGTCCGCCACCCCATCCCCATCGGGCGTGTACAGTGGCGCAGTGGCCACGATGACGATGTCGAGGATGCGCGTGCGCCCCAGGCTGGCGAGGACGCGGTCCCGCTGCTCCTGGACGGCTTGGGGAGCAGGGCCGATGTCGAGCCAGCACGTGTCGGCCGGCATGAAGGCCGGGATGCGGCCGTGGGGGGCGGCCAGGAGCTCGCACGCCCGGTGCGCGGGTACGTCGTCGAGGTACATGCAGAGGTGGGAGACGAAGCGCGCGTCGGCGCGCTCGCGGACGGCCCTGCTCACGCCCCGGAGGGCCAGGAGCGCGCCCCGGTCCGCGTGGGCTAGCACGCTGGCCAGGATGCTCGGGTGCGCCTGTGTGTCGAGCATTGTGGTGTAGCTTTCCGGCTGAGCAGTAGGTGGCGGTTATGCTTGAGTATTGCGTCGTGTGTCGGAGTTGATAGCATGAGAGTGAGGTATCTCGGATCCGGAAGTCAGTCGCGACGTACGACGCCCATATTCGCCGATGAGGTGTTGCGGGGCTCTGGACGGAGCGACGGACTCCGTTGGAGGGGAGATGGCCAAGGCTGACCCAAGATCCTCGGTTTCGGCCAAGGCGTCGACCGTGGAGTGGAGGTGATGCACGCGTTTCCCTGCCAGGCGATTGTCGTGGTAGCAGGTGGACGATCTGGCCCACTCGTCTCCTCTCTGCGCCGTCGCCGCGGCGAGTCCCCCACCTTGACCCTGATCTCGGACCTGCGGATATCTTTGAGACAAGCACCATTGAGCTCGCGGCCTCGGCGAGGAGAGGCAGGGCTGGCCAAAGAGGCACCCGCGAGGAACTGGGACGATGCGTGACAATTTAGGTTGGCGGAGGCGTTGGCGGCGTGGCGGAGGCGCTGCCCCCAGCATGCTCGCTCTTCGCACGCATACTGAGTAGCCTAAGGTGTCTGGCGCACCCGAGATACAGCAGGCTACTAGCAGACATGAATCAGCGGCGTTCGGAGGTGTATGCTCGGCGCGCGGTGTACGCGGGGTTGGATAGCCGAAACGCTGTATCTAGACCGCGCCGAAGCATGCCCCAATTACCGATGGAATGTGAGTTGATGGCGTCCGGGGACGATGGGCGCTCGAGGTGCAGAGGTGGCTGGTCATGTGCGCGGGGGCCGCCATGGCCGTCGGCGATGGCCCCAAGGCATGGAGGATGGAGGCGCGAGAGGGCCGCGTGGGCACGCGTCGCGGGCGACCTTGGCATACCAGAGCCTTGGGCCTGACCGGCTGGAGAGATGACCGGGTTGCTCGGGGGCCGGTCACTTAAAACCTTATGTCATTAAAAACACTTTGTAATGGATAACGTCATTTTATTATTGAGCGGCTGTCGCCACTCGACAATCTCACCCTGGAGAGCCTTGGGTTCCTGGTGCAGTCTGGGTCCTGGCCCGCTTCTCTTTAGTTGCTCTTGGTTGCCGTCCACGTCTCACAACTCACTCTCTCTGTCTCTCTCTCTTCTCCTCTTCATCTCTCTCCCTCTCCTTCCCGTCACTGCCACTCCCTCATCCACCACCAAACATGTCGGACATCGTCAAGCACGTCGACACCCCCCTCGCCGACATCGACGAGGTACGTCGCCTCCACCCCGAACATGAAGCGAGACAACGAGAGCGATCCACCACCTTCCTCGCGTCTCGTATCTTCCTCGCGTCCCAGCCCCCAGATCAATGTTGACACCAGGCGTACGACCGTCTCCAGAAGACGTTCGCGAGCCACAAGACGCTCTCGCTCGCGTTCCGTACCTACAACCTCAAGCAGCTCGCGTACCTCATGCAGGACAATGTCGAGAAGTTCCAGGTCGCCCTCGCCTCCGACCTTCAGAAGAAGCCGTTCGACGTTGAGCTCTCCGAGGTCTGGCCCGCGCTCGGCGACATCGACCTCGCCATCAAGCGGCTCCCCGAGTGGATGGCCGACGAGAGCAAGTCCAAGGACGCGACCGGCTCGTTCAAGCTTGCCCGTGAGCTTACAACAACTAGCCAAAGCTGACCGCAGGCCCCCGCGTTGTCAAGCAGCCCAAGGGCGTCTCGCTGGTATGTTGACACAGCGCTCTCACGGGGCACACGCGCCGAGAACTTGCACTCACGCCCAGATCATCGGCGCTTGGAACTTCCCCGTGCTTCTCTGCATCTGCCCCCTCATTGCGGCCATCTCTGCGGGGTGCCCCGCTATCATCAAGGTCAGTTTAGAACCCCGAGGGTGAAACTGACAGCAGGGCTCTGAGCACGCCCCCGCCGCGTCTGCCCTCCTCGCCGAGCTCATCCCCAAGTACCTCGACCCGGATGCGTACGCCTTCGTCCTCGGCGGCCCAGAGCAGGCCACGGCCCTCCTCCAGAAGCGCTGGGGTCACAGTGAGCTGGCCACCTCTGCTACAGCTAACGTCAGTCCTCTACACCGGCTCCGGCCAGGTCGGCAAGATTGTCGCTACCGCTGCCGCGCAGACGCTCACCTCGACCACGCTCGAGCTCGGCGGCAAGAGCCCCGTCGTTGTCGCGGCCGACGCCGACATCGGCATTACCGCGCGCCGCATGCTCTCCATGAAGCAGCTGAACGCCGGCCAGGTCTGCGTCTCCCCCGACTACGTCCTCTGCGCCAAGGAGCGCGTCGATGAGCTCATCGACACCATGAAGGCCACGTAGGTGCGAGGAATGATCGCTGCTTACTCCAGCCTTGACGAGTTCTACCCCCCGGGCACCGAGCGCTCGCTCATCGGCGACACGTTCGACTTCGCTTCCGGCATCCGCAACGCGCGTGACTACGAGCGCCTCACCAAGATCGTCGAGAAGGCCCACGAGGACGGCAAGCTCGTCTACCGCGGTGAGACCGACGTCACGCGCAACCGCATGGGCATCAACCTTGTGCGCCTGAACCGCAACGGCGAGGGCGAGACCGGCACTCTTGTCACGGACGAGATCTTCGGCCCCATCATCCCCATCATCCCCGTTGACGTGAGTGTGCCATTGTGCTGAAGGTGAATCGGTGCTGACCAACAGGACGTCGACGCCGCTATCCGGTACATCAACGAGCGCCCGACCCCTCTTTCGCTCTACGTCTGCTCGAGCAGCCGCAAGGTCTTCCTTAAGGGTGAGCTAACGGGTGTGAGTCTTCAGCTAACGCGCAGTCATCGAGAAGACTATCAGTGGCTCTGCCATCTGGAACGACTTCTGCCTTTCGCCTGTCGCGCGCACCCTCCCGTTCGGCGGTGTTGGCGAGTCGGGCTGGGGCAACTACCACGGCTACTACGGCTTCCTGGCCTTCTCGCACCAGAAGGGTGAGTCAGCTAGCACCTTCATAGCTTTAGCTAACCGCAGCCGTCATCGAGCTCCCGCTCTGGCTCGAGGTCGCCCAGAAGGCCCGCTACGCCCCCAACTTCAACAAGAAGTTGGTGCGCATGGTCATGGGCGGCAAGGTCAAGTTCCCGCGCCCCGTCAGCCTCGAGCACGAGGCGCGTTCGCTCGAGCGCTCGCGCGCCCGCCGCCACCTCTACATTGGCGTGCTGCTCGTCGCGATCGGCGCGTGGCTCGGCTTCGGCGGTCGCAAGATCACCACCCTGTTCTCGGCCGTTAGAGCGAAGATTGGCGTCTAATTGACTGCCTGTGAGTTGTGATCTTCCGTTGTTCGCCTAGTAATTCTGTACCGATGCTACAATCTTTCGTCGAGGTGACGCGCGCGAGCGCTGATATGCATAGCAGGTGGGAATAGCAAGGTGCTGAATATCCAGAAATCGTCCGCCGCGGCCAGCGCGGCACGATACCCCTGCCTCATGGCGCGCGTTCTGGGTGTCCACCAGCAGCCATGAGGAGCGTCTCGTCCGTCTCCGCGGGGGCGATCACGAGCGTCTCCTTTGGCTCGGGCACCGTGTCCGTCTCTCTTCTCTCGACCGAGGTCTCGCCCTTGGTCTCGTCATCCGTCTCGGCGTCGATTGCCCCCTTGATCGTCGACTTGCGACCTGGTGGCGGGCGCGGCGTATCGGGGTCGGGTATCTCGAGCGCCGGCGGATCGGTCCAGCGGACGGTGCCCCACGCCCAAAGTGCCTGGGATCAGCACTTCCGCCTTCTCCTCGCTCCTCCATCTCCCTCCTCACTCACCTTGCCAATCTTGTCCGGCCAGTCGTGGCACCGCACCTTCTGCGGCGGCTCGTCGACCCAGTCCACCTCCTCGCGGAACTTGCCCTCCGGCCTGGGCATGTCGAGCCACCCGCGCGTCCGCGCGTCACCCTTGCCATACGTCAAGTGCACCCCCGGGACGGTGAGCACGCGCCCGAAGCCGTACCGCCAAAAGTCCCAGGAGATGAACATGCTCTCGCTGGACTGGCACTCCTCCTCGCCCTCGCGCTGGTCGGGGCGCCGCGGGATCCCGCGCCGGAAGCGCACGTTGTACGGCGGCGCGAAGGGCATCGGGTTCATCACGAGCATGCCGTTCCACCCCGAGAAGACCTGGTACGGGAGCATGCGCTCGTGCCGTTCGCGCGTCGCGGGCGAGGACGGGAAGAACTGCCATCAGCACATCTCCCCCGACGATCTTGATCCTCTCCCGCTTCCCCAACCACTTTACCCCCACCCACCCACTCACCTTGGCCGGCTTCTCCTCGTCCTCCTTCGGCACGGGGAAGGGCGAGTACAGGTCGCCGCTCATGTCGCGCCCGACCCAGCCGTCGTAGAACCATTTGCCGGCGTGGTCCCACCCGCAGGTGATGTCGCTGTCCTGCATCTCGTGCTGGTGGATCAGCTCCAGGACGTGGCCGGGGCCAAAGTAGACATCGTTGTGCCACACGACATGGGTCCACTCCCGCCCGTCCGGGGCGAGATGTGGCGTATCGCTCTCGAAGATCGGGGCCATCGCGTCGTTCCGCATCCGCGCCAGCAGCTCGATACGATGGCTGTGCTCCCAGTCCAGCGCCGGCGTGTTGACCTGGAGGAAGATATTCTCGGGCGGGACGCCGATGAAGAGGAGGTGGCGACGGAGCGCTCCGGCGATGATCTCGCCCGACCCGTCGTCGCTGCCCCCTTCCACCAGCGAGACGACGAGGCTCTCAGGCCCCAGAAAGTCGGCGAGGACGGTGTATGTGGCGAACCAGTCGGCCATCATCCCCGCCACCTGTCTACACACAGCGACCATGAGGACGCGCTTCTCCGTGTGGGGCACCACCACGCCGTCCTCGAAGCGCGGCGTGAGGTGCGCGTACCGCGCCTTGAGCGTGTCGGTCAAGAAGGGCGGGAAGATCGGCGCCATGAGATCATGCTCGGCAGGCACGGCCGGCGTCCGGTCCTTGACCCCGTTGATGAGGGGGCGGAGGTGGTCGAACGCCTGCCGCAAACTCGGGAGGGGGCCCTCGGCGAAGCCGTGGCCGTAAGCGAGCGGTATGCGCGACGCTCCGTAGTGCCGTGGCTCGGAGCGCGTGTCGTTGCGCGGCTTGGGGATGATGGGCCGCTGTGCCCGCACGCGGACGCGCGTGGGTGGGCGCGAGGGGCCGAAGAAGCCCCGGTAGCCGATGCGGGAGAGGCCCCATATGCTGAGCAGGAAGAGGAGGGAGGAGACGACCAGGACGGCGCGCATCAGGGTGCGTGGTGGCCATATGCGGGGGCGTCTGCGGCGAGATGAGGTGCGTATTGGCAGCGAGTAGGCGGGCGAGGGGGAGGGGGAGGGTGATATGGGGCTGCCCAACATTGGGGTGTGGGGGCGTGGTCGCATCTGTGGGCAATCGCCGCCGGCTTTGGTGATGCGAGGGGTGCAGCTGACCACGAGGAGGGGCGAGGGAGGGCGGTGAGTCGCGGGTACGCCGCGGGTACGGGAGGGGAGAGCGGTCGTCGAGGAGAGAGACCAGACAGGAGGGGTGTGGAAGGGGGAGAGTCGGTTGCGTGGAGAAGAGGAGGGGGCGACAGGCGAGGTGGTAGGCCTGGCGGAAGGCGTCGCGGAGAGCGCAGCAGAGGTGGTGAGGGAGTGAAAGAGTGTGGTGAGCTCGCTCGAGGAGTCAACGAGTGTGGGTGTGGGTGAGTGCTCGAGAGCTCGCTTAGACTCTGCCGCTGTTGGCTGTTGGCTGCTTGCCAGCACGCGCCTGGGATGGGCGACCCCCCACCAGAGGTCCGTGCGGTCTGTGCGCTCCCCTGATCTTCTGGAACGCCATGCTGCCGGCTTCCGGCGTCCGGCGCCAAGGCCCAGCATGACTCGCGCACTTTCCGTCGGCAAGAATAGACGCTCTGCTCGGACCGTGGCGTGGGGCTTGTGGCATGCAGCACGGACCGCTTCGACTCCAGCTGCTCCAGCACCGAGGGAGCGGTGCGTCCAGCGGTTGGTCGAAGCGCCAAGCAGATCACGGCCCCCGCCAGAGCATGATCAGCAAACCTAGCGATCCTCTGCACCCGTCTTGGCAGATGAACGTCCAAGTGGAACACCAACGCGATGTCGAGGCCAACACCAAACCGAGGACAAGCCCAACCCGCCAAACGGCATTTTCGCGGCCATGCGCCACATGCGCCACACCTGCCGACCCTGGGCCCCAGACCCCTCCCCTTCGGCCTCGCTGCGGTCGCTTCCGGCGGTTTGGACACGCGCAACATACCTTGGCGCAAAAGCGGTGTCAGGAGCCGAAGAGATCTGGAGCATGGGTCCGAGCAGAACGACGTCAAACGTCGGGCCGCCCCTGGTGGCGCCGGCCGGAAGTTGTTGCATGCAATGTCCCGAACATGCTTCCGCGCGCTTGTTGCGCCCCGCCATGGAGACGGGGAGACGGGATGCAAAGCCTGCATACGTACAGCTGCCCCGGGGTCGCCTGAGGGAGGTACCGGAGCGCCGGTGAGGCGAAGTGCAGATGGTTGCCGAGATAAGATTCACCCCATACGATCACCCCCGACACCTACTCCTCGCCTCGCGCCCTCTCATGGTCGCCTAAGCGGGATGCCTTGCATACCTGGACACGCTGGCATGCGCAGAATACGCCCGAAGGGCATGTCCTAGCAGGCACCGCAGGCCGCAGGGCACGAGTTCCCTCGCCTCGCACCTCCTCGCCCCACCTCCTGACCCATCCACAAATCATCGCAAACCAAAAGCGTTCCACTGCTCCGTCGAGACGAGCTCAACGTATACATCAGGAGGGAGTCGAACCCCCGCCGCGTGCATGGCAAGCACGCATGATACCGTTTCACCACTGATGTGGAAGGTTGTTGATGTTGGGGTGTTCTCGCGTCGGAGGTGGAGGCGAGGCACAGGGGTAGAACAGCCGGGTTTCGTGGCAATGCGCACTCGGTTTCCCACCGAATCTGGCGAAGCCTCACTTCAACCTTTCTCGGGGGGGAGGGGTCACGAGCGAAAGCTATGGATGATAGCGGCACCCTTGATTATGTAGAGCCGTGTATACCTCAGTGCGCTGAAGGAGAACGTGGGTGTGGCGCCACCCAACTTCCACCCAGCACCAGCTGTGCGCTCCGCCATGGTGGGGTACAGAAATTAATGTCCTCGTATGCACTTCTCAAGGGTGCAAGGTGATTGCCAGGCGCTAGAAACGCCGACCTGGTCTTGCGCGCGCTCCCAGAAGTGCGTTGGAGGAGAGTTATTCGACTTGAGCTGAGGGGGGGCTGGGGCTGCCCCACTCCCTTTCGGATTAGGAATCCGACCTGTATACCTAATGCCGTATTGATGCCTGCATGATGCTCCCCAGCACCACAACGTTAAGCCCACCGAGATCATACATCCAATGCTAGAGTACATACACTACTCGCCGTCGTACACGCACATCTCCCACGTGCGGGCGCGCCCCTGCCGCCCGGTAATCTCCTCGTTGTTGGCCTTGCTCAGGCCCTCGCGCCACCCAATCGTCCGGCGGTGCGCGTACCCCGGCCACGCGGCGGGCACAAAGTCAAACGACCGGATCACGCGGAAGCGGGGCTGCGCCTCGCGCGTGCCCGGACACGTGGGCGGGGGCCGGTTCGCGAGCTTGGGCAGCTCCCACTCCGAGTACGGCGGCTGGTTGAGCAGCGTGACGAGCAGCGTGCCCTGGCGGTCGGGGGGCGTGAACGACGCCGGCACGGGGCGGGAGGCGATGGTCTCGTCCTCGTCGCCGGAGAAGGAGGGGGAGCGGGGCCGCTTCTTCGGCGCAGGCCCCTTCTTCGCCTTGCCCTTGGCGGGGAGGGGGAACGCGCTCGGCCCCTCGGTCAGGAGCGGGGCGACGCTCTTCAGCGTCCGCAGCAGGAGCACCTGGTTGGCGCGCACGTTGCGGTCCTGGTCCGTGATGCCCTTGCCGACGTGGGGAAAGTTGAAGACGACGCGGCTCCACCGCGGCCCCTTCCCGACGACCTTGTGCGACTTGTCCAGCGCGCCGGCGTCGACGCCAAAGGCGACGCGCGCGCCCCGCGCCCGGAGGGCCGCGACGTTCTCCGCCGCGTCGGGGTACTTGTCCAGCGCCTCCTTCTCCGAGTCGTACGCCGTCGCGCACACGAGGTGGCCCGCATGCCCGCGCCCCTCGACGAGCGCGCGCGCAAACGAAAAGTTGGCCTCGCCGAGGAGGAGTACCGTGTCGTCGGGCGCGATGGCGACGGTCGCGCGCGCGAGCGCCTTGGCCGCCAGCTCGGCTTGCCGGGCGTCCGTCTCCGCCTCCTCCTCCTCGTCGTCGTCGTTGTCCGAGTCGTGGCCGACCTCCGTGGCAAGCTGTGCCGCCTCGCGGCGCGCGCGCGCCTCCGCCTCCTTCGCCTCGAGGGCGCGCGTCTGCTCCTCCCGTGCCCGGCGCTGGCGCTTGAGCGCACGCTTCTCGGCGACGCTGTGCTTGGCCTCCTTGGCCATCTTGGCCTTGTTCTCGGCGTGCTTTGCCGCCGCGGCTCGGCGGGCGGCGTCGCCCTGGTATGCCCCGAGGGCGGACTTGAGCTTTGGCATTGCCGGTGTTGGTGAGGTGAATGGGTGGATGCCGGATTGTTGATGTTGTCGCAAGCTGGCGATGGCTTCTGGGCAACTTTTTGGTTCCGTGGTGGAGGTGGTTCGGCTATCAGAACGACGACGTTCTGCCCAAAGCACCACCATGGTCTCACCACACAAGGCTCTCCAAGGTCTGTCGATCACGATTCGCTCCATGGGTCTCTGCGCCTTGCAGACGTCCCCAAGCAAAGCCTGAGCTGTAGATACACTTGCAAGTGCCGCCCGACAGCGCGGAGGCCATGCTCAGCTCAAGGTGAAAGGAGTGATGAAGTGCCGACCCAGCCAAACAAGCTTATTTACTGAGTTGCCACCCACCACCCACCAACTCCACCCATTCTTCCTATGCGCATCGACTCGACCCGGCACCGCCTCCATGGACCATGGATCAAGGCCAGCAACCGAAAGACGCTCAGCCAATGTAGATGCAGATGTCCAAGTGCTTGGCGGCCATGATCCGAGGGGCGGTCGAGTCAATCTCGGTGTCCACCCACCGGCTCCGATGATAAAAGCCGACTGGTCCACCATCACTCCCCATCACCCACAACACTCATGAGTACCCCAACCACAACGACCACTAGCCCCTCCCCTCACTCCCATACACACCCACCATGACCATATCCACCATGACCACCACCACCACCACCACCACCGCCCCCGCCTGGCTCGCCGACCTCGAGCGCGACGGCATCGCCGTCGTGCCCGCCGCCATCCCGCCCTCGGAGATCGCGGCCTTCGAGGCCGGCGCCTACGCCTGGCTCAACACCTACGGCTTCGACCGCCTCAACCCCGCCACCTGGGACAAGGCGCACCTCCCCCCCGCCTGGCGCACGGGGATGTACGGCGCGGCGGCGCACGAGTCCTTCGTGTGGCGCCTCCGCTGTCTCCCCGGCGTCCTCGGCGCCTTTGCGCAGGCGTGGAGCGCGTCCCCCAACGACCTGGTGGCGAGCTTCGACGGCATCAACGTCACGCCCGCCATCGGCGCCTTCGGGCGGACCGACAAGCCCGCCAAGCCCTGGCCCCGTGCGTCCCCCTATAGTATAGTGCTGACCCAGACCTCGACCAGGACCCGAGCACCAGCCACTGCGAGCTCTACCAGGGCATCGCGGTGCTCTCCGACTCTGGGCCGCGAGACGGCGGCCTGTGCGTCCTCCCCGGGTCGCACAGGCTGCACGGGCAGTACTTTGAGGCGTTTCCCCCGCCCGCGTGGAAGCCCAACCACATCTTCCGCATCCCCGCCAAGGGGATGGAGTGGTATGCGGCCCGCGGCGCCACGAAGCGCAAAGTGTGCGCGAAGGCCGGCGATCTCATCCTCTGGGATAGCCGCGTCGTGCACTGGAACGAGGACCCCACGGGGTCGCGGACGCGCCTCGCCGCGTACGTGTGCTACTGCCCTCGTCGTCTTGTGGCCGAGGACGTGCTCTCCAGGCGCGTGCAGTTCTTCTATGCGCGCACGGGGACCAACCACAAGCCTTTCCTGGCTCTGCCCGGGAAGGACTGTAGCCCTCGGCTTGCCGAGCCCGAGGAGACGGACACTTTGCTCCGGCTCATTGGGAGCGGCGTCGACGAGTAGGCGTAGATTGTAGATTATAAACTGCGGACGGTAGACCAGTGTATATGCTAGAATGAGTAGAAGTCAGCCAGCGCGGCTAGATCAGTGGATACAGGGATCGGTGGATGCATACAACACCTACTTGACGTACCACCCGCCGACGAGCTCCATCGCACGCTCGTCGCCGCGTGCAACGGCCTCGCCCTCCGCGCCGCCAACCACATCGCCGACCATCTCCCATGGATCCCGGCCGCCGCCCCAGCACAGCAGGCGCTTCTTGAGCACCTCGCCCGCCTCCCGGCTCAGCGGGTCCGCGGCGAAGAGCGTGCTGAACACCTTGCCCGCGATGGCGCGGTCAAACAGGTACGAGTAGTACGTCGCGCCGTAGCCGTACAGGTGTCCGAACTGGGTCTGCCACGCGGTACCCTCCACGGGTGGGATCACACCCACGCGCTCCTGCAGCTGGCTGTAGACGGAGGTGCTGTCCACCGCCTCGCCCGGCGCGAGCGCGTGGTACTGGTGGTCGAGCATGGCCATGATGATCTGGCCGTGCGTCTCGAGCGCGGCAAGCGAGGACTGCAGCGCCATGTGGTTCTCAAAGAGCGCTGGTGGGAGAGGCCGCCCGCTCTCGTAGTGCTCCGCGAAGAGGGCGAGTACGCTCGGAGACTTGACGAAGTGCTCCATCAGGATCGAGGGGAACTCGACAAAGTCCGTAGCGCAGCGCGTCCCGCTCACGTTGTGGTACTCTGTCCGCCCGATCATGGCTGCTGTCAGCTTCATGGGCCATGCGCAGCTGATGTGAGCCCCGTTCCCACTCACAGTGCATTGCGTGCCCCATCTCGTGGAAGAGGGTCTCGACCTCGTGCCAACCAAGGAGGGCGGGGCGGTTCGCATCGTTCCCGAAGTCGGTGCACAGCACGACGATCGGCAGCTGGTATCTCCCAGTCATGCCGCGCACAGCATCGCCCTCGGTCTCGAGGCCAGGACCCCACCGCGAGTCCCAGCCCTCCGGCAGGCCGTCGCCGCGCGGGTCGTCGTCATCCACCCGGCGGGAGCAGCGCACGGTGTAGTGCGCCGCGCTGGGGGGCTTGCCCTCGCGCGAGAACAGGTCGCAGTAGATCACGCCGATGGTGCCCTGCTCCTCGTCCACGACGTCGAGCCGGCGCACCGAGGGGTGCCAGACCTCACCTGGGGCAGGCGTTGCGGGCCGGAACGAGATGCCGTACAGGCGCGAGAAGAGGCGGGAGAGGCCACGCATCACCGTGCCGACGGAGAAGTACGGGGCGAGCGGGGCGAGGCTCGCAGGCGCCTGGCTCTGCACGTACCGCTCGGAGAAGTAGTCTCTGTCCCACGCGTAGAGAGGGGGCAGGGTGCCGGGCTTGTCGATGCCCGTGATCGCCTGCGCCTTGAGGCGGGCAAGGACCGCAACGTCGTCCGCCGCCTGCGTCCTGTGGTGGTCCGCGAGGGAGGTGAGGAAGCCCCAGACGTTGGCCGGCGTCTTGGCCATCTTGTCGACGAGCGCAACCTCAGCCCACGAGCTCTTGCCGAGCACGCCGGCGAGCTCTGCGCGCTGCGCGAGCATCTCCTCCAGCACACCGACGCGGTCGGGGTCCGCCTTCGCGTTTCCGACGTACGCGAGATGCCGAGCCTCACCCTGAGGGGCGTACCGCGCGATCACCTGTGACTCCCAGCTGCCCGGGGCGACGAGGGCGACGCCCTTGGCGCGCGGGATCGCGTCGACAAAGTGCGGGGGGAGGCCTCTCAGCGCGTCCTCGGGGATCTCGACGGGTGGGGTCGGGACGGGCGGCGCGCTCGCGTTCGAGAGGAAGCTCCGCCCCAGGCCCAGGAGCGAGTCGGAGAGCTCGACAAACTTGGCGCGCCGCTCGGGAGGGAGGTCGATGCCGCTCTTCTCAAAGTCGCGCAGGAAGGTGAGCGCGACCTGCCGTTCTGCGTGCGAGAGGGGTGGGTTGTGCTCCGCTTCGAGAGTCGCGACGAGGGCCTCGAATAACCCACGGTGGGTGTTCAGCTCGTTCATGTAGCTGCAGAGGCGGTCGTATGCGCGGTCGGCCTCGGCGACCCATGCCCGCTCGGGGTGCGCGTTGCGGACGAGCTCGCACATGTCGATGACGCCGCAGAGGAGGTCGCTCAGCCGGTCGAGGTTCTTGACAACGAGGCGCAGCTCCGTCGGCCCGGCGGTGGGCGCGCGCGCTATCCGCTCGACGATGGCGCGAACGTGCACGAGCGTCCGCTCCGTGAGCGGGCGGAGGGCCTTGGCGTGCGTCAGGGGGCCGTAGGTGAAGAGGCCCTCCTGGCCCGAGAAGATCCCGGCCGAGGGGGCGGAGTAGGAGCCGTCGAAGAGCTCCTTGAGCTCGTCGCCGTCCTTCGCTGGCGTGGTGACGGGCTGGGGGGCGAAGGCGGCGGCGGCCGCATTAGGTCGTGGAGCGGAAGGGCGGGAGAGGGAGAGGAGGGAGGGGCGCGCGGACAGGGGGGCGGTGGGGACGGTGGCGGGGCGGGTGGTGGACAGAGAACGGAGGGAGGGAGGGAGAGGGCGAGCCGCACTCCGGTGGGGGCGGAGGGCCGCGCGTGTCGCGGAGAGAGCCCTCGATGCCATTATCGAGGGTGTTTTGAACAAGAGAAGGATGGAGGAGAGAAGAGAGATGAAGAGATCCAAGGAAGAGTCAGTCAGCCCACCGGAGTAAGGTGAACTTCTTGGATCCTCCTCGGAACGAGATTTCGGCTTCGGACCTCGCCGCACCTCCACCCCACACATCTCCGACGCCGAGTATGCTCCGAGACCCTACAAATGCATCTATAGTCTAGCTACAGATGGAGAGAGAGCACAAGCTTTGTAGTGTGCTGAGGTCAACATACAGAGCTAGTCGAACAGCGCAGCGCGGAAGGGCGTAGCCGTTGATCTCCGGCCCTCCGTGCCCGCCGACAACCCCTCAGATCCGCCGCACGACCGCACTTCATACGGGCCCCAGCCGCACTGCGACTCGTCGTCGCGACTTGCTCCCCATTCCCAAAACGCCCGACGAGGCAGAATGGGCTATTGTCAGAGTTGGTGGCTGGGTGGCAATTCGACATGCGTTCGGTGGCGACGGGATTAAATTTTGCCGACCAAGTGGCATCTCGAAATGTTGTCATCTCCGCGCGTCTCAACCTCGCATTCCACTCCATCCACTCCCACAACACAACAATGGTGAGTCGCCCTCCCTCCAGCAGTCCAGCGCGCGGACCGGGAAGAGAGGAGACGGAGTGCGCTGCGCGTGGCGCTGCGTTCGACATGCGATGCGGCGTGCCTTCCTTCGACGATCCTCTGCACAACCTGCTCCGTCGAGGCGAGGCGGGTGCAGAGCGACGCGCGCAGAGAGCGCGGCACTCGCGTCACTGCCTGCGCACAGGTGCATCCCCCGCGCTATGCCCGGCATCTTCCTGCCAGCCTTGGCTGCGCGCTTCCTCAGCTGTAGACGACGCCGTGTAGCTGACACCAGATCATCCCCGTGCGCTGCTTCTCGTGCGGCAAGGTCGTCGGAAACCTCTGGGAGGCGTATCTCGAGCTGCTCGCGGCCGGCGTTGACGAGGGGTGAGTGCAGCGCGGGCCCAGGGATGGAGCGGGGAAACGGCAGCAAGGGCCGCCAGCTAGCAGACGGGTTCAGCGGCGCGCCAGCCAAGCTGCATTGGCAGAGAAGACGGCGGCTGGCCTAATACCCTGCTCCAGTGGTAGAAGCCCCGACGCAGGCGTGGGATCGCGCTGACTTCAGTGACGCGCTCGACAAGCTCCAGCTCAAGCGCTACTGCTGCCGCCGTATGGTGCTCACCCACGTCGACCTGATTGAGAAGCTCCTCCTCTACAACCGTTAGTCGCCAGCTCCCTTAAGCGTGATGCTAGCTGACCCCAGCCCTGGACCGCGAGGCCGTCCGTACCTAGTTGCACCTGTATTACATGTATCATCTACTAGCCTGCTACGTCTCGCCCTACTAATGCCCTACTAATACCTGCGGAGCACGCCGTCCGCGCCAGCACACCAGGCCCCCTCGCCCACAGCCCATGCCTCGACGCCGACCGCCTCCCACCCCGCGAACTCCTCGGCGACCTCCACCTCCACCGTGTCAGAGATGGAGAGGCGCGCGGGGAGCCCGCTCGCGGTGCCCACGAGGAGAGAGGGCCCGTCGAACGCGAGCGAGTAGACGCTCGCTTCGTTGCGGCGCACCATGGTGACCGGTTCAAAGAGGTTCGAGAGGCGGCGGAAGGTGATCGTCCCGTCTCCGTGGCCGGTCGCAATGAGGCCGAGGGAGGGGGAGTACGTCGCAGTGATAAGCTTGGAGTCTGTAGGCGGGGTGGTGAAGAGTGGCTCTTCCGACTCGGCGTCGAGTGAGAATCCTGTAAGCGACCCATCAGCCGTGGCGGCGATGGCGACGACCTCGGCACCCAGCGCGGCTGCTGGCTCGCCGTCCACAACGACGAGCGCGTCCACGGGCTGCTTGAGGCGCCAGGCCTTCTCCTCGCTCCCAGCCCCGACGTTCCAGAGGCGCACGCTCCCGTCCTTGCTCGCGCTCAGCACCTGCCGCCCCACGCCAAGGATGTGCGTGGCCGTGATGGCACGCGAGTGCCCCCGCAGGACTCGGGGGTTGACACCCGTCACCGCGGAGTAGATGCGCAGCGACATGTCCGACGAGGCGGTGAGGACGACCTGGTGTCAGCTAGCTCGGGACTCTAGTAGCTCACCTCGCCGGACGGGAACCACTTGGCGTCCAGCACGTCGCCGACGTGCCCCTTCAGCTGCAGGGCCTCGGACGGGTGCGCGGGGTCCAGGACCACGGCGTACCCATCTGGCCCGCCGACGATCAGCTTGCCCGCCTTGAGGGAGTAGTCAAGGGTGTTGATGCTCAGTTCGGGCGAGACAGCAGAGGCCTTCGTGTACGGCGGTACGACGGTCTGGCGGGGGAAGTGGACAGGGCGGGAGGCAATCTTGAGGGCGGGGACGGAGATGAGGAAGTTGGACTGCGGTCAGCGACGAGGAAGGCCAGTTTGGAATGCCAACGATCAAGCTGTACAATTGTACAAGGCACTAGCCCAGCCGTGGGAACATGAGACAATCTCGCCGGATCGCAGGTCTACAATTGTGACTCACCTTCGACTCGCGCTCAACCTTGACTCCATCACGGCTGGTGAGACTAACCCCACCATCGACCGACACACGGACTTTGCCGTGCACGCTCGACTCTCCGGCCTGATACTGTCGTCAGCTAGCTCCACGCCTCCCAGCTGACGTACGGCAGAGACCCACACGTCCTCCTGTAAGACGATACCCTGCTCGACGTCGTCGAACACGGCGAGTGCGTCGTGCTGGTGTGAGCGGTGTCCTTCGTCCCTTGTATCCCCTCCCCTCCTCCTTCCAACCCACCTGGATGTCGATGTAGCTCAAGTTCTTGACCTTCATGCTTGGTTGTTGTTTGTGAACGCTGACGCAACTCTCCGTCTCGATCATGGTCAGCCCAAGTGGAGGTAAAGTGGGGTGCGCAAACAAAATTGGCGCCAGGCAAGAACTTTGAAGATGGGCGGTCGACCGCGTTCAATCCGTCAACAAACACATCCATCATGTCCGACGACGAGCGCATGGGCGACTTTGGCGGCGACAACTACGACTACGAGGAGCCCGACCACATCGAGTGAGTCGGCGCGCTGCACCGCGCGGCGTGCGCGCGCTCTCGCCCGCAGAGACGCCCTCCTGCTGTTGGGTGGCAAGTGTCTCTGCGGAGCAGCTTTGTTGTGTGAAGGAAGCTGATCGCAGGTACGATGCCGAGCTCGAGCACAACGAGGACGACGAGGGGGACGAGAACATCATCGTCGTATGTTGCACCGCGAGGATGAGCTGACGCGCCAGTCCGGCGACGTGCCAGACGACGTGAAGCAGCGCACGGGCAAGGCGGCCAAGGCGAACGAGGTGCGCATCACCACGCCGTACATGACCAAGTACGAGCGCGCGCGTGTGCTGGGGACGCGCGCGTTGCAGATCTCGTGAGTGTCGCTGAGGGAGTGGGTGAGCGGGATGGGAGGCGCAGAGAGCAAGCGAGATGGAGCGGAAGGTGGGGCGAGCGAGAAGGGGAGACTGAGTGCGAGGGATTGACCAGGAGACGGAGGAGGATGGAGATCCAGCGGACAGGAGCGGGATGGAGAGCAGGAGCTGGCCGAGCGCCGGAATCGAGAATGGGAGACACAGCTGGAGCTTGGATATGCAGCACGGCGACCTCCACCTGACCAATCCGCGCAACACTCGCTGACCTCAGTATGAACGCGCCCGTCCTTGTCCCCGTCGAGGGCGAGACCGACCCACTTGAGATTGCGCTCAAGGAGCTCGCGGCCAAGAAGATTCCTCTCGTCATCCGCCGCTTCCTTCCAGACAACTCGTTCGAGGACTGGAAGGTCGAGGAGCTCATTGTCCAGGAGTAGAGTGGCTGTGTGACTAGTATGCATTTGTATCAATCTAGTGTGCGGGCGCAGCGAGCACGAGCACAACCCTAGCATGCTTCGCGAGCGTGTGCGGCGCAGCACGGGCGCGAGTTTCATGCGACTCTCCATGCGACTCTCCGTCCTACAACTGACCATCACCGTCGCCGGCTAGTCGGGCAGCTCGCGCACGACGAGCCGCTCGAACCGGCTGTCCTTCCACCCGTCCTGGGCCAGCCAGTCGAAGAGCGCGTCCTCGTGCAGCCCGAACACGCTCAGCTTGCCGTCCAGCGACTCCTCGTACTGCTCGCCACGGAGGCGCGCGCGCTCGCGCTCGCGCTCTGCGATGGCCGCCGTCGCAGCGTTCCGCCCTTCCAGCACCGATGCGATCTCATCCTTGTCGGGGTAGTAGAGTCGTGGCTCGAGGAAGCCGAAGATGGCTAACGCCGCGCGGAAGATGTACCCGTCGCCCTCGAGCACGATCTGGTCCCACAGCCGGCACGCCGCCTCGAAGGGCACCTGCTCGACCAGTACCGAGCGGAAGTAGCTCTCTGGTAGCCGGAGGCCGAGGTTCTTGCAGTTGGCGTAGATGCGCGGGAACTTGTCGGCCTGGAGGTTCTCGAAGACGCGGTAGAATGCGTCAATCTCGTCGCCCGTGTCCGTGTAGAACGCGTGCAGGCACGGTCTGGAGAGGAAGTTGCAAAGCGAGAGGAAGGCCTGCGCCGGCGGAGAGACAAGCGCAAACATGGCCGCCAACAGCGTGATGTACGGCGCGTACCCTCGCCCGGAGTCGGAGCGGTACACTACCCATGCGCACACGAGATCCTTGAGCTCGTCGCGCACCGGGGATCCTCGTTGGAAGACGTGCAGGATCGGTAATGTGTCGTCCAGATCCACCTCGAGCTGCTCCAGGATGTCGGGCGGGAAGCGTCCGTTCTCCAGCGCCCGCTGCGCGCGCCGCTGGTACCCATTGTACGCGTCTGATGTCAGCTCAGCCTGTGGAGTAGCTCACCCTTGTGCATCGCGAGCGGGTTGCCGATGGCGAGGCTCCACGCCTTGCCGCGCAGGTGTGTTGGGATGCCCTCGAACCAGAGCTGGCGGTGCGACTCGTTCTCGCGGATCTTCTGCACGGAGAAGTCGCGAGAGAGAAGCGCCTCCCATCGGGGCGTGACAGAGATGAGGTGGCGCTCGCGCTCAGCGCGCCGCGCCTCCTGATGCTTGCGGCGCTCGGTGTCGTGCTCGCGTGCCTTGGCCATCATCTGCTCCCACTCGTGCAGGTGCGTCTCGTCCTCGGCCTTGGGCTTGGGCGGGAGGTGCTGCATGCGCGTGCGCGAGAGGAACTTGTCCATCGTGCTCACGCCCTTGACGCCGAGCGCGGCGGGCGGCGTGTTGCCCTTCTTGCCCGGCACGTCCGTGACCTGCGGCACGGGGCCTGAGCGCGGAGACGTCGGTATGGGGAACGGGTGGGGGTGGGCCGGCGGCGCATGGCGGCGCGGAGTAGACGAGCCGCTGGCCGGCGATGAGACGTCCACGGATCCGCGTTGCGAGCCGCCGATCGAGCCTCGATGCGACCCGGCGATCGAACCGCGCTGCGACCCCGCATGACTCCCATTAGTGGCGATCGAGATGGCGGCGGGAATGCTCGGCTTGCCGTCGACGACGTCCTTTAGCGTTGCGGTCTGTACTGGTGGAGAGGCCGGAGTAGGCGCGTCGAGAGACACGTTCTCATATTGGCCGCTCGGGTCACCATCCTCATCCTCGTCCTCGACCTCCTCGGCATGCAGGTCCATGGAGCGGAATCGTGGGGAGACGATGAAGTCTGGTGTCCGTGGTGCCGCGTGCACAGGCTTTGGGGACAGCGCTCTCTGCGACGGGTTCGGTGAGGCGATGGGCGAGCGCGCGGGCGAGGCCTCCGGCGAAGGCTCAGTGATCTTGATCGGGGAGACGGACTGCTGTCGCCGGGAGGAGAGGGACTCGACGGGCGAAGGCGTCATGTGGGGCGCGAGGAGGCCGAGCGTCCCTGGGCGGTCTTTGGGAGGGGTGGGAGGGGGCGAGTCGTCGGCGACCTCGGTTGCCGGGGAGCGGGGAAGGGGCGAGGGGTCAGACGGGGAGTGGGGTGGTGGTGTTGGCGGCGTATCGTCAACGTCCGGGGTGGGTAGCGGCGCTGGGTCGGAGGGGGAGTGAGGAGGGGGCGTTGGGGGCTGGGACAACGAGGAAGAGGCGCGTGGAGAGGTTGGATGTGATGGGAGGGACGAGTCGACGCTGCCAGGCGTGACTTCGGTACGCTCGACAGTTGGTGAGTCGAGGGAGACCTCTTGGAGGGCGGTGGACACGTCTGCCTCTGCCTCTGCCTCTACCTCCACCTCTGTGTCTGGGCCGTGCGCAGTGATGAAGTGTGGAGAAGTAGGAGACGAGGGATGAGAGGGAGAGGGGGAGAGATGAGGATTGTGAGGAATCTCAAGTGGTGGAGGGGCCTGGGTAGATTGGCGAGGCGCATCGTGCCCATCCAGGGAAGGGCCCGCGCCAAGATCCCCTTGCTCGATTGACAGAGCCTCAGGTTCCCTCGAGGGTGGGGTGGATGTAGAAGAGCGAGGCGTGTCTCCCTCACTCATGACGCGTGGTGTGTCGCGGTGTAGTGGTTGTAGTGAACACGAGTTGGGATGCAGAAAGCAGAAACGACGTGATGTTGGATGATAGCGTGGAGTAGTCGAGTGATCGCGACCGTGCCTGAGTGCCTGGGGACACGTAGTTCACCAAAAGTCTCTCACACTTGCTTCGGGCCGGAATCGAACGCGCACCCAGGTCGGGGGATATGGGCTCGCGACTGTTCTCCGAAGTAGCTTAACACCTCACTGTCAGCCCATGCAGCCCAATTGCCAAGATCAGTCAAGTGGCAACTCCTTCACTCGGAACAGTACATTTCTACACTTATGCCATCCACCTACACAGCTACAGTTGAGATTAGGGAGTCATGGCGAGCTGGAACACATGCTCTCCCACCCTGTTCTTCATCTCATCAAAGGTGATCAAATCGAACGTGGTGGTCCCACGATATCCCATTGCGCGGCGTTGCTCAATGAGCTCGAGGACTTGCCCCTGCCAGTTGCCAACCAGCACAAGCCGGCGGCAATGGTAGAACCACCCACTCTGCCTTTCAGGGTCCTCAGGAACCATCTGCTTCACGAGTCGCTCCCAGGCCTCATCCAGAGTGAGATGAGGGCCACCTGCCACGTCCTCGGTAGTCATGAAAACGTAAATGAACGAGCTGTGACGCATTTGCCTTACGAGCTTTCTGTCCACCCGCACGAGCTCAAGGGCTTGGCGAAGTGTGAAGCTGCATGGTAGATGGCCAGCGTAACGAAGGTTAACGAAAATGTTGCCACTGCCGACTCCCGCGGGCTTCAGCTGGCAAGGATCTCCGTTGGGAGGCAGCATGAAACGCTGGTTTAACGAATAGAAGTTGACAACGGCGACGGAGCGATGATAGTAAGGCTTTCGGACCGGGAGGATCGAGCCCAACCATTTGTGATGAGCCCGAACAACCTGGAGGTGGGGCATACTTTCCAAAAGCCCAAGGGCCTCCCACCCCACAGGCCAACAGCGCTCGCAGTGCTCCAACTGGACATCAAGAACCCGAGTGTTCGACAGATGAGCAGAGAATCCTGGAAGGAGGGCAGGGTATTGCAGAGGCACTTGGGAGCAGCCATCGTGGAAGCATCGAACGCAAGGCAATGCCCGGGAGAACGGAGGGTCCGCGCTTATGGTGACAGTTGCGAAAGCACGTGTGTCGGTGTATTTCTTGAGGCTGTGGCAAGTCAAACCAACGGCGACGAGGGTCTCGTTGTCGCAGAAGTCGAGGATACGCTCGAGAATGTGTGGGAATGCGCTGTGATCGATTACAGGCGGGAAGGGGTACGGAGTTGCAGACTGTACCAATCGCGACGGCGCAGGCAAGAAAGAGGTCTGAACTGGTCGAGTTATCCCACACATGCGGGAGTGAAATGGACGAGCCTTGACACAAGGAGCAAGGCTGCGCGACTGTGGGTCCCATGGAGTGGACATCTGGTGTGAGCTGAGGAGGTCGATGACCCCACGTACGTTCATGGTTGGAAGTTCATGGTTGGAAGGTGATCGGGGTAGCGGCGGTGGCAGGTGAAGAGGAGGTTGTTGGAGAAATGGGAGAGCAAACTCTACGCCACCATTTTGAACGCAGTCGTTTGACTCGATTTTCTCTACAGTTTGATACTCCAACAGGTGGGTTGAATTACAGGTAAGGGTTGAATTGCAGGCGCTAAGCTGGGGTGAGTCATCGCTCGGGTCACTGTGCCAATAGCCCAAGAGATTGAGAGACATCGTCTCCCGACTCCAACTCCATCGCCACTTGGAAACGCCAGCCATCTGCTTACACCTAGTCGGGGTCGATCGGTCAAAGAAGCCTGGGGCGGGCATCTTCGGGCCTTCATGTACTAATGGGTTCTTGAAGGATGCGGATGTTTAGAAGCACTCACCATGATTATCGCCATTTGCCACCGTCGGCCAGTCCACCCGCTAATTGATTGTTGACTTGACTCACTTTTACGCCACCAATACTCATCCATCGTTGTCCACTTCCCTCTTTACAACACGCCCATCCCCTCAGCCGCTGTCGAGCAGCCGATAGCATCTTTACACATCAACCACGTCTCTTCTCCAACATGCGTCTTCCTGGGTACTGCGACTACGATGGCTGCAAGGACATCGCGCTGCGCGAGTTCAATGCGCCCTGCCCGGTCTGTCTATACTCCCTGTGCCCCAAGCATGAAGGGGTCTATCGTGATGGACATACCTGCCCCAGTCGCGTGAGTTTCTCACTCTCTACACCTGACCCCAGAAACCCCGCACCTGGAGCCCCGAAACGTGGGACTTTATCGACCGTCGAAGGGACGAGACGTGTCGCCGCTGGGCTGTCTTGGGTCAGCTCGAGATCGGCCCCGCCGCCGAGGACTTGCAGCCGGGGGTTCCCTACCAGCTCAAGATCCCACCCTCCTGGTACCACACGGAGGAACCAAAGTACCTCCGAGGCAGTTACAACATCCATTTCCCTTTAACCTTTGCCCACGGCGAGCAATGGTTGGCTCGCATCCACCTTAACAGCGAGTTCGTCAGCATCGGGGACGCCAGTAGCATTATTCGCGCCTGTGAAGCGGCAACTCTCCAGTCTGTCGCAGCTCTCGCGCCGGAGTTCATCCCCGCTTTCCACATTTCCAGGACTCAGAACGGTGAGCTCTCTCTGTTGCCGTTGTGATCTGACCCCAGTGCGCAGCTTGTCATTCCTCTTAACCAAGTTTGTTAAAGGCTATGGCCCTCGCTCGTGGCCCAGCGAGACGAACTGGTTGGGACGCAAATCCAAGAGCGGGATCCAGTTCCATGCCACACTTATCAAGGACATGGCGCTGTTTATGACCAAGATGGCGACCAAGACGTACGAAGGGGTCGGAACCCTCACTTACGACACAAACAACAGGGTTGTCGTTGGCCCCATGCTTCCAGTCCAAATGGGCGATCTCTACCCCGCTAAACTCAAGGTGTACGCTACTTCCGCTGAATGCTATACCGCCCGCATCGACCACCTCCTGCGTAATATCCGCGAGAAAAGGCGAGGATGGCACCCACTTTATCATCCCCGCGACCCCGTTTGGCTTTATCTCTCCCTGCTCGAGGCCAAGGAGCTCGTTGCTGGGTGTGAGGACATCAACCGCCCTGAACCGACCTACCTCCGCCACAGCGACGACCACGCTGCCCAATACCTCACCGACTCCAACGGCCACATCAAGGCCATTCTTGACTGGGATTTGTGAGTTCTACGAACTGGCTTTGGCTGATGCCAGTGCCGCCACGGTTCCCTTCGCGGAGGCGTTCACCTCCCCTCGCGCCCTCTTTGAATCGTGGGGGCCAGAGGGGCATATCTTGATCGCAAGCCGGGACAACAGGCTCACCAACCATGAGCTCATGCTACAGAAAGCTCTTGTCGACCTTGGCCACCCAGCGATGGCAGCGTCTGTGGGGCGGGGCCGTCGATTCCACCGCCTGCATCTCGCCATGTTCGGCGGTATTGCCCACTACGAGGCACTGGCAGGCCTGCGCCTTGCCTTCAACCCCGAATCATCCATCCCCGAGTCCAAGGAGGCGTGGATCGCCGAAGCCAAGGTCCGCTTTGCATCCGATGAGGGCTTCCAATTCGTGATCGCTGAGTGGGAGAGAACGATTCTCGCGGAGGCCAAACAGGCCGAGCCGGAACCTTCAGCCGCAAGCCCCGGTTCCGACTCCGAGAAGGCTGAGGGAGTCGGTTCACACGGCTGCCGCCGGTTTCGGCAAATTCGAAAATTCCTGAGGCACGCGGAAGTCTGAAAGCGAGGTTCATCTGCGGAACCTTAGCAATTTGAGATGGAAACCTTACCGTTCCTGATGAATACCGATTCTTGTCCCTCATCCTCTCCGTTTTCTCCGTTTTCTACGACAAAGAAACACTGCGTTCAAGCAAGAACGTCTACACTGTTGGTGAAACGGTATCATGCGTCGTTGCCATCCAATCAGAAGCCTTCTAAAGGTCAGCAGGAACGTCGACGCGGCAGGGGTTCGACTCCCTTACAGTGTATTTTGCTCGCATGGACGGTGCGAGGTCTCTCTTTTGGCGTCCGAGGGGCTAGAGAAGGTCTTAGCATCGTCTGAGGGGCGGCTGGAGTGGCGGATGGCAATTGGGGGTGTTTTGGTGGGTGCCAACGAGGTGCCGCTAAACGAGGCGATCAAGGTCAGCGACCTCCACATCAGCCATCCAGGCACCCGCCACCCAACTTCTATCAGAAAGTCGACAATCGCGACTCGTCTCAACATCTCTCATCCTCTCTCTACCTCACTTACACTCCACCACATCTTCCTGGTCATGGCCCCGGTCAACACAAACACCAACACCAACGCTAACGCTCCCGAGGTCGACCGCGTTCTCCGCGCTTTCCACCGCAACCCCTACGACGTCCTCGACCTCCCCGCCTTCGCCCCCACACCCGATGTTAAGAAGACCTTCCGCCGCAAGTCCCTCCAGATCCACCCCGACAAGAACCCCCACCCCCGCGCGACCGAGGCGTTCAAAGCACTGAACAACGCGCAGGACGACCTGCTGGGCGCGAAACGCGCCGGCATCGACGCGACGATTGAGCGCGCCGTCGCCCTCGTTCTCCAAGCACACGGGCGCAAGAGCGGCGAGGAGCACCTCATCCCGGACTTCCAAGTACGCCTGCGTGCGCAAGCACGGCTGCTGATGACAGTAGCGCCAATGGTAAGCCAGCGGCCCACCGAGACCGCACAGAGAAGCGATACCGCCGACACAAGCGAGGCTCCCCGTCCCCCTCGCCACGTCTTTGAGGAGCTGCGTAAGTGCAGGGCCGAGGCTGACAAGGCCCGCGACAGGGCCCGAGAGAGGCGCCGCGGGAACTGGGCCAGTTTCCGGGACCTCAAGGAGCGCAAGGCTC
This sequence comes from Cutaneotrichosporon sp. PK4640, assembly GCA_023630115.1. Classification (NCBI taxonomy): domain Eukaryota; kingdom Fungi; phylum Basidiomycota; class Tremellomycetes; order Trichosporonales; family Trichosporonaceae; genus Cutaneotrichosporon; species Cutaneotrichosporon sp. PK4640. The sequence continues at coordinate 91,707 of JAMALN010000069.1, read as the reverse complement.
AGAAGGCCATGACTCTGAGGCAGCGCGCCAGCACCCTCGGGTAGGATTCGACTTGTGAGTACGCAACGAGGGGCCTGGAGGGGAGGAATATGCAGCAATTGTTCATGATCGAGTCGACACGAAGATCTGATTTCAGTGGCGTTGGACATGGAGTCAGCCGTGCGAGTGGCGCAGTTGCAGAGACTCCAGGCACCACTCAAAATTGTGGGCCAAAACACCAGTCAACGCGAGACCTGCTCCGTTCAAGGAGCTGATTGCCACCCAGACCCGCACCGTGGCGAGCGAGATCAAGCTCAAGAGGGGGCTGAGGGTGCTCAAGGATGACAGGACGCTCGAGGACTATCGGGTTTATGATGGAAGTGTGGGTGCAACACTGTCAACTCCAGCTGACGCATAGAGCGTAGAGGTCTTCTCGACCCCTATTCCTCCCCCTTTCGTCGGCAATCCGCCCCCAACACTCAATCCGTAGCCGTCAGACGCACAGTCCATGCGGAGTTGATCTCAGGAGGCAATCACCGGTAGCGCGCTCACAGAGTCCTCCGGCGCCGCTTCTGACCCACCTAACCCGGCCCGCAGTGCCTGTACTAGCCCTCCGGCGATCTCCGCAAGCGCCATCACTCATTCATTTCACTACGAAACCAGCCGTCCAGCGGCGCTTTACTTCTTCTGCTGCTGGCCCTGGCCCTGAGCCCCGGCCTGGGCACCGGCGTCGCCGAGCTCGGCGCCGTGCTCCTGCTGGCCCTTCTTGCCCTGCTTGCCCTGCGCCTGGGGGTCGTTCTTGTCGCCCTTGGCCTGGGGTTAGCGCGAGGAGGGAGGAAGAGAGGGGCGTACCTGGGGAGGCTGGGCCTGGGTGGGCTTCTGCTGCTGCGAGGTGGGGATCTTGTCGGACATTGTTGGTTGTTTTGGGTGGTTTGGTGGTGTGGTGGTGTGGTTGGAGGAGGTTGGTGGTCAGGCTGGAGGGGCCGGAGGGGTTTATATCGATGTTCTGGGCAGCGCGTTCCGAGATTTGCGCGCACGAGCATGGGAAGGCACTTTGGTGACGCTTCCGTAGCGCGTTGCCACATTGCCACTCTCTCACACCCCCGCAGCACGTCGCACTGGTCGCTCGTACGCTCGCGTCCCACGGTCTGGTCACCACGCTGCGCCATTCCGCTGTCGGTGACGACACGGGGTCAAGCGGTCCAGCGGGGATTAGCCAGTCACACCGCTGACTTGCCTGCCGTGTTCGGCGACCTCGGATGCATGCGCACCAACCGCAAGCCAGGGGGTCAGCATCATCGTTCCCAGGATCGCGTGCGAAAGGCATTGTGATCTGGAAGGACGCTGGATCGAACGCACACCTGGACGTGAGGGATGGTGGGAGCGTGGGTGGGGGGCCGCGGGTGATTTCTCAGCCGATTGCCAGAAGGTGCATTCTCATGCTCGCAACGGCAACTCCACTGACGTCGCCGGTCCACTGGCCCTCTCTGCAGCGCTGGGCATATAAGCCCCTCCGGCTAGTCGTTCCTCCCCACCAAGCTCCTCTCTTCTACACTCACAACAACAACCAACCAAACCACCCAAAACAACCAACAATGTCCGACAAGATCCCCACCTCGCAGCAGCAGAAGCCCGCCCAGGCCCAGCCCCCCGTGAGCATCTTCCCATGCCCTCCCTCTACCTCCACTCCTCCACTCCCCTCCTCAACGCCCTAGCCCCCCTCCACTCAACTCCTCCCTAACCACTCGTCCCTCCCCTGCACCTTAAACCAAGCTGACAGCAGTCCAAGGGCGCCGACAAGAACGCCCCCCAGCAGGAGCAGGGCAAGCAGGGCAAGACCCAGCAGCCCCAGCAGGGTCAGAAGGGCCAGACCTGTGCCGAGGAGGAGTGTGGTGACTCGCAGCAGCAGCAGAAGTAGGGCTGCTGTTGTCCAAAAGCCGCTGGGCGGCTGGTCTCGCAGTGAAATCGTTATGAAGTGAGAGTGTTGGCGCTGTGGATGTCTCCTGGGTGCCAGTCTGGTAGCATGTCCGAGCTTTGTCGCACCGGCCGAATCGGTTACAAATTGGTTGAGGCCGGCAAGCCTGTACAATATCTATGTACACGCTCTACAGCTCCGGGTTCATGATGAGCTCGAACATCTCCCCGCCGACGAGCTTGCGCATCTCGTCGTACGTCGTGAACTTCACAGAGTCGGGGTCGGGTCGTGGCGATCCTCCGCCGGGCGCGGGGCTCCTAGAATTGCAGTAGGTGAAGTGGGCGATGAGGAATTCGCGCTCGAAGTCGGAGATAGCGCTGCGCCCCGCGGGCACCTCGTCACCAACGACGGTGAAAGCGACGTCGCATCCCTTGTAGAGCGACTCCCAAGCCTCGTGGGCGAGCTTCTTGAAGCAGACCCGCCACGTCTGGTCGATCTTGGTTCGGGGAGCGTTGTCGGGGGCCGTCATGAAGAGGTAGATTGTGTACTTGGCTAAACCGGCCGTGTCGGTCGAGTCGATGCCGCGGCGGGCCCAGTAGCAACCCCCGTTCGGGTCCTCCTCTGCCGCATCGTCGTAGCGGATGTTGACGAACACGTCCCCGGTACCTTGGGGGAGGGGGAATGTCTCAAAGTACCGTGCTTGATGAGGTGTGACAGGATTGAAGTGAACGGTGGATCCGCGAGCCAGTTGGGGAGGCCGGTTGAAGTAGGACACGGGGAAGGGGTGGTGCAGACGAACGAGCTGCAGGTTGGGGAGGAGGGGATAGGCGGCGCTGGCCTCGTCGTCAATGGACATGGTGTGGTTGTGCAGGTCGATGTCAAGAACGCGCACGGCCGGGGTAACGAGGGATGGCGATTTGGGGACGACTTCATGCAGGACTCTCCATCTCTGGTAGTTGAACGGTGGACCGGCCGAGATTGTAAAGTACTGGGCGAGGCCGGCGTCGGCGCGTTTCTTGAGCTCGCGACACGTGGCGCGCCAAACCTTGAGCTCAGTCTTCCCCGTGAAGTAGAGGATGCGGTCGATGAGGTCGGGGTACGCCGAGTGGTCGATCTTCACGCTGTCGTCTGTAATGGTGAGGGGCATGACGGTGGGGTGTTGAAAGAAGCGGAGGTGATGAAGAGATACTATTGACGAGGGTGATGGTGATAAGTGAGTGTGAGAAGTGAAGGTCGACGATCCACGGGGCGTAACCCATCATCAACCCATGCCGTCTCTGAGACTCGGGCGATCGCGGGCGAGGCGCGGCCCCCGCATGCTCCCTTGCAAGCCGCGCACCTATCTCCCACGTAGTAGCAAGGTGATATGGGCGATGACCGAGTTGAGGGCGTCTGTACATGCAACTGCCGGGTCTACATATCGGGGTCCGTGATGAGCTCGAACATCTCCTCTCCCACAGCCTTGCGCATCTCCCAAAACGACATGAACTTGACGCGATCGAGGCGGGTGGAGGCGTCTCCAACTGGTGCTGCGACGGGCCTTGACTCGGAGCGCGGAGAGGCAGTCCGCGACGACGGCGTACTCGAACTCGAAGAATGGTGCTCCGCCCCGCGGGATGGTCGTCGCCGACGTCGATGATGACCTCGACGTTGGGTGGCATGGTGGTTGAGGCGTAATGGGTGGTGGTGGGAGTGATTTGGCCGAGAGTGGTGTGAAATGCTAAGTCGAGGTGCGAGATCGTGAGAGGGCGCAAAGCCATCCCCACGTTGCGTGTGTGCACTCGCCCCCTCAGCTCTCAGACAGGTTACATCGCTCTGTCCTCGTTGCTTCTCCTCGAGCCGTCTATCAACTCTATGAACATCTACGACTCGGGGTCCATGACACGCTCGTACATCTCCTCGCCGACGGCCTTGCGCATCTCCCAGAACGTCATGAACTTGACCGCCTTGGCCATCTCCTCGTCGATGCGTTTGTGTAACTTGGTATTGCGTCTCTCGTGCTTCTGCAACGTGAAATTGTCCGTCCGGTAGCCAGCGAGGTAGTCGACGACGAAGTCGCGGTGGGCCTCAGAGACGACACTGCGGTTGCCGCCGGGGCAGGGGTCGCCGACGAAAATGAACGTGGCCTTGTTCTCCTGGACGAGCTCCTCGGCCACCGCCTTGATGAGCCGGCAGAGACACAGGAGCCACGACACCCGGGGTGTGAGAGTGGTCTCAGTGTGGCGGTTCGAGGAGGTCATGAAGAAGTAGAACGTCGACTTGTCCACCGGGTTCTCGAAGTCGAATCCGCGTATCCAGTTATCACCGCAATCGGTGTTGTCTCCGTAGCGTATGTTGACAAAGACGTCGCCTGTGCCGAGAGGGAAGGGGTAAGTCGCGTAGGGCATGACGGACGCGAAGTACACCGTGTGCACGTCCGAGCGGCGGTCCAGGGCGTCGAGGGAGCAATAGTCATGCTTGCCGGCGTCGTGGACGCGGATTAGCTCGAGACTGGCCAGATTGGTCTGCTCGCGCTGAAAGTCCTCGGCTTGATCCATCACACCATCAGGGTCATCGCCGAGATGAAGGTCGAGGACGTGGATGCCGTCCGAGGTAGTAGCGGGGGTGTGGGCAGGGAACTTGTAGCACATGTTGCAGGGCGAGTTCCACGGGTCGACGGGCTCGGAGTCTGAGTATGGGTGCATCGAGATCGAGAAGTAGGTCGAGATGCGGGCCTGGGCGCGCTTCCTGAGAGAGCGGCACGTGCGGCGCCAGACTTGAAGATCGCTCTTCGGGGTGAGGTCGATGATGCGGTCGAGGAGGTGTGGGTAGGCCGAGTAGTCGATCTTGACTCTCTCGGGAGGGGTGACAGACATGACGAAGTGATGATGGATGGAGGTGACAGCTTGAGAAGGATGAGAGAGAAGTGAAGAATATGATGATGTATCGAGGTTGCAGGGCATGGGCCAACCTCGCCTCCGCCCTCCACCCTGCATGGGATCGCCCACAGTCCACCCACATTAGGTTCATGGTCGTGTTCAAGTTACAACTCTCTATGGCTCATGGCACTCTATAGACTCTAACAACATCTACGGGTTCGGCTCCATAATGAGCTCGTACATCTCGTCGCCGACGGCCTTGCGCATCTCCCAGAACGTCATGAACTTGACCGACTTGGCCATCTCCTCGTTGATGCGGCGATGCTCCCGGGTGACCTTGCGCTGTCTAGGGTTGTAGCGTTTGCGGCGCTTGCCAGGAGTGTATTGCTTGAGGTAGTGTTTCACGAGGGCGCGCTCAGTGGCGGAGACGACACTACGGTTCGCGCCGGGCTCGGGGTCGCCAACAAAGACGTAAGTGGCCATGGAGTCGATGACGAGCTCCTCCGCAATCGGCTCGACGAGTCGGCGCAGACATGAGAGCCATGCCTCACCCGGTGTGAGCGTTTCGGCCGCAAGGTTCTCGACCGGCGTCATGAAGAAGTAGAAGGTTGACTGGATGTCGGGATCCTCGAATTCGAAGCCCATGCCCGGGATGCTGTCGTCCCCGTCGGCCTTGCTTCCGTACCGGAGGTTGACGAAAACGTCGCCACCACCAAACGGATGGGGATACACCGCGACCGAGTCGCTGGGCGTCACGGGGACGAAGTACACCGTGTCCAAACAGGCATAAGGCCCGGGCGGCGGGAGGAGCTGCATTCTGTCCTCGCTGTCGTTGCGGATGCGGACTAGCTTGAGGTCGGGCAGCTCGTAGACGACCCGATATGCCTCGAACATTACTGCGTCTGGAAAGTTGCGCACGTCGAGGTCGAGGACGCGGACACGGGCGTCGGCGGCGATGAGAGAGAGCGCCTGCTTGGGGAAGTCATAGGGTTTGCACGGTTCGTACCACGTGTCGTTGAGCTTGAAGGGAGGGTGCTCCGAGATGGTGAAATAGGCTGCGAGCTGGGTCTCGGCGCGCTTCTTGAGGTGGCGGCAGGTGCGGCGCCAGGCTTGGAGCGCGGTCTTGCCGGTGAAGTACATGATGCGGTCGATGATGTGCGGGAACGCCGAGTAGTCGATCCTGGCTATCTCGTCGGGAGTGGTGACGGGCATGATGGTGTAGGAGAGAGAAGTGATGGTGGATGGAGGATGAGAGAGGATGCGGGTGTGATGGATGAGTGTGTGAAAGGAAGGTGGCCAGCACCAGGTTGACGAGGACGGCAACTGGACAACTGGACACGGTCAACCCACAGCCCTCGCCCGATCACCTCCCATCCCGCAGTTTGCCACCACACTGCGCACTGCGCAGTGCACCCGCGCAAGCGCTCCAGCGCACCCATTGTAGACTCTGGACAGATTTTCCAGCAAAGGCTTCCAGCAAAGGCTGTATTCGGCTGGTCTACACAAGTACATCTCTTTTCTACAGGCTACAGCTCGGATCATGATGAACTCGTACAGCTCCTCACCAACGACCCCGCGCATCTCCTCAAACGTCATGAACTTCACGCCGCCCCGGCCAAGTCGCTTCAGACCCCAAGATATATGCTCCCAGTCATCGTAGTGGTCCTTGATAAAGCAGGCAATGTACTTGGTGATGATGCGACGCTCCGTCTGGCCAGCAATGTCCCCGGTTCCAAAGGAGTCCGGGTCGCCAACAAACACAAAGTTGGCGGGCGAGCCTTCAACCAGCTCCCGGGCCACCGAGTCGGCGAACTCTCGCATGCAGGTGCGCCAGCTCTTGTCGAGAGGGTGCTTGGTTCCGGAAGGGTGGTGGTTGGTGGTCATGAAGATGTAGAAGTTGGACGGGGAGCCGTAGATGTCGCGTTTGTAGAGCCCACCAACGTTCCAGGGACGGTACATGCTTGTGTCGTGAGGCGGCATCTCGAAATCGGGCGGGGCGTTATCGAAGCGGACGTGGACGAAGATGTCACCGCCCCCCAGAGGAAAGGGGAACGCTCGGAAGTCTTCGGCGCGGGAGGGGTGGAAGTGGTAGAAGTGGACGGTGTGGGCAGGGGGGAGGTCCCCAGGCCGTCGTAAGCCGTTGACGTTGGGTTCCAGGTCGTCCTCCACACCGCACTTGTAGACGCGGACGAGCTCGAGGTTGGACAGCTTGTTGATGGCGGCGTTCGCTTCGGAGAACACTCCCCACAGGTACTTGGTGCGCATGTCGACGTCGAGGACGCGGAGCTTGGGATCGAGGAGAGAGGGCGCTTTGAGAGGTCCGCCGATCTTCGGTTCGGTGCCACAAGGCTTGCACCACCACTTGCGAGGCTTGTAGGGCGGCCGCGCCGAGACGGTGTACTTGGCGAGGGTGGACTCGGCGCGCTTCTTGAGGGCCTTAGAGGTGAGCCGCCAGGTGTCGAGTGCGCTCTTCGGGGAGAGATCGAGGATGCGCTCGACGATGTGGGGGTGCGCGGTATAGTCGATCTTGACGACGTCGGGGTTGGGGGCGGTCATACTGTAGTGTGCTTCCGGTGAAGAGGTGAGTGGTGGGAGAGGAAGTTTAAAGAATGGCGAAGTGAGGCGAACAGTGTCGTCAAGTGGTGCAGTGGTTGAGAGGTTAAAGAGAGAGGAGACAGGGTGAGAAAGCAGAGAAAGAGACAAGGAGAGATGTGTATGAGGGAGTGTGATGAGTCAACCTCCACCGCGGTCCACCGATTCACGTTGCACCGTTACATGCAGACTGCAGAGCTGCAGGCCGCAGTTCGCACCAGTGCGAGGTGGGAATCAATCACACAGAACCGCGCCAGGGCAGATCTGGGGCGTTCTCATCACCATGCGCACGCCCAACGTTGCCGTGTGAGAGCAGTGTGTGCAAGCTGGAGGTCATTCCGGGGTCACCCAGCCATCTTGACTCACCCAGTGGGTTGGTCGGAAGGTGCCTGTGGATGTGCGCTGCGATCTGCAATGTTCAGCAAGGTCAGTTGACGTGAGAGCGACCCTCGCACACCCGCACCGCCTGGAGTGCCGAGCAAACGTCCATGTCGTTACAAAGTCCCTCTACTCCTTTCCAAAGCGGTAGATGTTGGCGTTCTGGCGCCACTCGCCGAGCTTCCCGTGCTGCGCACACTCCTCGAGGACCCAGGTGAGCGCGTCGCTGCAGGGCTCGTAGCTGCCCCCCTGGCTGTCGGTGATGGAGAGGTAGTACCCGTCCGCGAGGTCCAGGCGCTGCGAGTAGTCCACGTTGGCCTTGGTGCAGAACTCATCGATCTTGGGCGCGAGCGCGGCCGCGTCGAAGGTGCTGCTGCCCTCCTCGCCGCAGAACTGGCGGGTGTAGGGCGGGATGGCGACTGCGGCGGCGAGGGGGAGGAGGGCGAGGAGCTTCATGTTGGTGTGAGGTGGTGTGTTTGGTGGGACTGGGAGGTTGTGATGAGGGCGATTCAGATGGGTGAGGTTCGCCTGCCGCGAGCCGAGCTTATAAGTGCAGTTCTGGGGCCATACCGCATCTGACGGGCGCGCGCCGCGTCGACGCGTTGCGAGGCCGACACGGCGTTGCTGTGAACATTGATGGCGGGAGTGCCGATCCCGAGATAATGTGGACATGGCGTAGACACCGACCAGCCACTCGTGCCTGTGATGGAGGCACCGGCCACCGGGACGGCGTCATGACGGACGCGTTGCGCGGGTGGAATGGCGTACCTCGCGGCATTTATACTCACCGCGACGACCATGTGTCGTATCCTTGGCCTCATGCACAGCTGCTGCGTATGATGCGTGCGCGTGCGCCGCCAGCTCTCGCACGCCCACATGGCTCGCGGACACAGAAACGCCCGCACGCACACAAGTGCGGCCAAGGGCTGCGGCGGGGGGCACCCTCGTTGCGCAGTCCGATGGCGCGACTCGACCCATTCCGGGCGCCGCGCACATTGCAAGCTTCACTGCGGTGTGTGCATGTGTGAGCGACGGGTTTCGGCTCTCCCAGTAATCTCGGTGTCCATAAGCCAGGATGAGATTGTGCGAGTCAGGGACTAAATGGCTTGGCTAATGCCGCTGCCTGGCGACGATTAGAGTTTACTACAGCACATCTCGCAGACCGTACTAGCGGGCTCGGCCCCGATGCACTTGTTTGGCGCAGAGGTCGTACACATGTACCCATCCCACCCTGGGTGCGTGTTGCTCGGGTGCGGAGGTGGGATGCACGGTGATGGCCGTTGGCGCCATTATCGGCGCGGAACCCGCCGCCGCTGATCCAGCGGCACAAGGAGTTGCAGTCACAGACCCTGCCTCTAGTGGGATAGAAACCATGTCGTGCTGACCGGCAGAGACGGAGATGAGCAGGCACGGGTGCAGATAGCAGTGACTGGGATGGGCTCAAAGCAGCCGCAGTAACCCTCTGGCCCCTTCACGCGGACACAGCTGGGAAGTGGAGGGTATGGAGGGACGAGCGAGGGTTCCTTTCTTCCCGCGATCCCACAAGCGCCGCCCATGCCGCCCAGCTCCACCATCCCGTGCTGCGCGGGGGACCCCGCTGTTCCGGAATGATCGGCCCAGTGAGCGACATGCACTGGCCTTCGCTTATCTCCCTCTCGTCCGCAGTCTCGTCCGCGGTCTATGAGGTCTAGGTGATCGCCTAGGGGAGAATCCAAGGGAGGCGGGGTTGAGGGAAGTGAGGGCGAGCGGAGGGAACGCACTCGAAGGGGAATGGGGCGCAGGGGGTGAGCGGATCAGAGCAGCGGAACGTGCGTCGCCGTGCACTGCGCAGAATAATCGGCCATCCGTGAGATCTTGAGACCGCCCAGGGCGCAAGGGGTCATAACAAGCTGCCACCGCTGCTCTGCCACCGGAATTGTCCGACAGCCCGGCTGCGGCGATATCGAGGGCTGCGAAGCGATAGTCGATGCGTACTTCCACAATCGCAGTCAGGGGAGGACAGAGCGCCACGGCGAGACACGTGCTGCAGCGCCTCGCGAGTCCCGGGTGGGACATGCCGCGTGCAAAGCCACCCCTGCTGTCCCGGGATGTGCGCTTCCAGGTGATGACCGTGCGCCCCCGGTGATCGGCGTCAGCTGCCCCCGCGTCCTCCCCATCCATTCTCCCACGCCTCAAAGGCAGTCCCCCATCTCGACTGCCCATTGCGCATCGCGCATCGCGCACATCACAATCGGGGGGTGTTAGTGGAGCGCAATCGAGTCGCCAAGGTCGGTGTAGGGTCGCCAAGCGGACACGGCCAGGCGTCAAGTTCAGCGAGGCGCGGTGGGGAGAAGCGCCACACTGAGTTTGCTGCGCCACCACGCTCTGGCTGTGGCACGGTCAAGGTGCAATGTGTATGAGTGCAGGCAAAACAGCGCAACACCAAGCCTACTCTCACCTCTCTCTCCCGCCCAAAGGCCCAAAAGCGAAGGATGCCGCTCGAGGCGCAGGTGATCCTACACAGCGCGCAGTCGTGCGCCCGCTCCAGACCACGTCGCGCCGCAAATCACTCCCCTCGCTGCTGCGCTTCGGCCTCTGCCCACCCTGCCCACGCGTCGTGCGGCCGTTGCCGTTGCACTGACCACACTGCTGACTGCGCTCGCCTCCCTCCATCCCCTCGACCAGCGTCTCGACTGCGGACGCCCGAAACAGCCTCACTGCGATCTGTGCGCCCGTCGTCGCCAAGAGCGCAAGACCAAGGCAACACCACCGCCACATCCACCCTCTCACCCCACACCGCAGACACTCAAGGTTGATATATATTCCCCCATCCTCGTTGTCGACATCTCTCTCACACTCTACTTCTCTTTCAATCTCTCTTCCATCGTTCTCTTCTCCACCCCCCCTTCTCTTGCTCCACCTACGCCTTACCCCAATAACTAGACACCCCATCAAAATGCGCGCCGCTGTTCTCGCCCTCGCTTTCTGTGAGTCACTCTGCCGCGTGTCCCGCCGTCTACCCCCTCCTTTGGCCCTTGTCCTCCCACCTCCGTAACACCTCCGCGCCCCATCACATCCTTGCCCCCCTGGTCTTTGCCTCCCTTGCGTCGCTAACATCTGTCGCCCTCGCGTACGCCCAGACGCCTTCCGCCGCGGAGGGTGCTGCCGCCGATGCCGCTCCGGCCGATGGTGGCTCTGAGGGTGCTGACGGTGCCCCGACCACCTCCTGGGGAGCTGATGGCTCTGCGACTCCTACCGACCCCGCCGCCGCCACCGGCGAGCCTTCCACCGAGTACGTCGCCTCTAACTCGGCCAACCACACTCGGCTAACCCCAGCAGCTGGAGCGCCACTGACGACGCCAGCGCCTCGACTGGCAGCGCCTCCCTCGGCGGCTCGTCCAGCGGTGCCTCCAGCCCCGGCACTGGTACCGCCACCGGCTCGGCCCCCCTCGGCGTCTCGTCTCCCGCCGCTGGTGCCTCCAGCGCCGGCGGCATCTCGTCCGTCTCGGTCGCCGGCAGTCCTTCCATGGGCATGAGTGGCAACGCCTCGCCTTCCAAGCCCGCCTCCGGCAGCGCCTCGGCCTCCAAGAGCGCCTCGAGCGGCTCCGTCTCCGGCCCCGCCAGCACTGGCGCTACCAACGCCGGCTACGTCGACGGCTACGCCACGGGCGCCATCGCCTTCGCCCTCCTCGGCGCCCTCGCCTACTAAGCGCACACCAAGTCCCCTTCGCCGCACCGAGGCGACCCAAACTCTCTTTCGATATCTCCTTTGAAATACAGCTTTTAATAGACTTCTTCGATGTGACAAGGCTTCGGCCGTCTACCCTTTACTTGTTTCGGTTGCTCTAGCTTCACTCTACCCACCCATCACTCTCATGCCGCCCGCTCTCCTCTCCGCTCTCATTGTTGCTGTCGTGGCAGTGGTTGCGGATCTGATCAGCGTTGGTGGAAGTGTGGCGGAAGCAAATTGGGCTACTGGGGATAAACTTCGGATTAAACGCGTCAAGATTCCGCGATCCGCACCAACCTCGACCTCCCCACCACACATTCACTCACTCACTCATCACTCCACACTCCCCCACACGTCTACTCTCCCCGAGTCGCCCAATCCCTCCAGGTGCGCTGGCTCATGATGTTGCTGACCCGCAGACAGCGACAGAGAGCGACGTGCCGCGGGTGCATCAACGCGCAGCCCCTGCTCGTTGTCCCCGGCTCCGTTCATTCCGTCGCGTCCGTCGCGCGTCGCTTCGGCGAGTCCTTCCCTTACGCCCTTTCCCCCCCTCCCCCTTCCATCCGCCCCTCTCTTATCCTCTTCACTCTCGTCACGATGGCATCGGGCGGCGCCGGCCCGTCCAAGGCCGCGTCCAGCGGCAAATTCGCCGACCATTCACTGTGCCCCACCACATACATAACGAAGCGCCCGCGCTCGGCCGACAACGCGTCGTCCAACGGCGATGCTACGGCTCCGCTCAAGAAGAAGAAGAAGCGGGGCAGCGACAAGCAGAACAAGGACAAACCAGCCAAGGAGAAGCATGCCAAGGAGGAGGTTTACGAGGTCAAGCCTGGGGACACCCTCCTCTTCCCCGAGCCCATGGACATCGAGCCCCCACCTTCCCTCTCTCTCGACAACGCGACCCGCATTCTCGCCGAGTACACTGGCTCCTTACGCAATAACCTCGCTATCAATGGCGTCAACTACACTTGCACAGAGCTCCCCGGCGGGCAAGGGTACAGCGCCGTCGTTTCTCTCCCCTTCAACTCGCCCGTTCGCTCCGCCGCTGGAGATGCTCAGATCTCTAAGCGCTTAGCCAAGGGTTCGGCGTCGCTGAACGCCGTGACGCAGCTCATGCGCTACGGCGAGATCGGTCCGGGCTTCACGTACAACCCCAAGCACCCAGCCCGTCGCAAGCGCAAGGACGTCAAGTCCGCCGCCGATACCGCGCAGAAGAGCCACCCTCACATCGCCGGGGCCCAGTGGTGGGAAGACTCGCCGCCCCTCGACGCGGGTGCCCTCTTCGGCAGCGTTATCAAGATCGAGGTCGAAGACTTCCCCAGCATGGCCGCCGAGTGCCGCCCACTTCTACTCGTCACATCCCGTCCACTTCCATTCGACGGCGGCCACTTCGACGTCTCGGGCCACAATGTGCCGGCCTTCGCTCGACTGTCGGCGTCCTTCCCCCTCAATATCCGTCCCAAAGACCTCGAACGCGCCGTTGAGTATTCGACCGTGCTGTTCGCTGGCGTCTGCCGTCGCAACGTCAACTTCCAACCCAAGACCACCCCATTCCTCATTCTTCCCCTCAAATGGACCGCCAACGTCACTCCTGATAGCCCCCTCACCCGTGATCACATCACGTGGGGCGAGGTCGTCGAAACTTGGGAGCAGCCTCTCCAGCCGCTGCTCTACCGCGACTACGACGCGTTGCAAACCCAGTGCGAGGGCCGCGTCGTCTGTGGCACGCCCACAAGCATGCGCTGGGTCATTCACGGCGTACGGGATGACCTCCGCGCCAGCTCCCTTCGCCCCGACGGCGCTCGGTATGACTCCCTGGACAAGGGGGTGCGCAAGTCGTTTGGTTACGCGAGTTCTGCGTCGGTGAAGGACTTTAAGCAACCTCTGCTCGAAGTCGAGGCGGAGATCCACAACCCCGTCACCGGTATCATCTCGTACCTCGAAGCCAAGTCGACCCGCCGGGAGATCGCGCTGCCCGAACTGCTGAGCGTGCACTCCATCAGTGCGGGCACGTTCCGCACCGCGTCGCTCCTCCCCATCTTCCTCCCCATGCTGAACGCACAGCTCCTCGGCATGGAGATGTCCAACACGCTGTTCAGCGGCCGCATCATCCCCCATCTCGCCAGGCAGGCGATTACCCCATCGCAAGCTCGCCCTGTCATGTGCTTGCAGGACTACCAGCGCCTCGAGTTCCTCGGTGACAGTGTGCTCAAGATGGCCGTCAATTGCATGCTCTACGTGCACTACGCTGACGCGGACTCGAATGGTAACCGTCCCAACGAAGGCGCTCTTGTGAGCGCTGGCAACATTATCCAGCAGAACGCCACTCTCGCAGCAAGCGCTGAGAAGGCCAACATTGTCCCATACATCCGCAGCGTCTACCGCTCTCCAGCAGACTGGGTACCTGACGGATGGCTTCCTCAACCAACGGGCTTGAAGCACCAGGGCCTCGGGAGAAAGGTGCGTTGTAGACGGGGCCAGTGCTGACTCTAGATCCTGGCGGACGTCTCGGAAGCTCTCATCGGAGCGACGCTGCTGTCCGCCCAGGACGACGTCTTACAGTTCTTATCCACCAGGGACGGAATGGAGCTTGTCCTCGCCACTATGCGTGACCTCAGGATCCCTGCTCCGAGTCTGAAATGGGCCGACCTCCGCGGCCTGCGGCTGCACCCTGAGGTCAAGAAGCAGGTGTCCGCGCAGCCTTTGACTGTGCTGGGCTACACCTTCAACGATCCAGCCAAGGGTCGCATTGCCCTAGTGAGTCCAAAGGCGACGTAGCTGACAGCGTAGAGCGCGACCAAGGGCCGCAACCACTTTGAGAGGTACGAGTACATCGGCGACGCGTTCTTGGGCTTCCGTGAGTGCATAGACGCTCGCAACCTGACTCTAGTGGCGACACTCTATCTCTGGGACGAGTATCCGCGCGAATCGAACGCGGCGTTGACGAATGCTAAGCAATCGCGCGTTTCGAATGTAAGTGACTTGTGGGACAAGTGCCGAGCTGACCGCAGGGCTCGCTCGTGGCTTTCCTGGTCTCCTCTGGCCTCGTTGATCTCTTGACAGACAATACTGCCACCGCCCAGGACACGGCCAAGGTGGCGACTAGCCTGCGCAAGGCTCAAGCCATGGCCGATGCACTTGACCCCGTGGAGCAGAGAGGGTCGTATTGGATCAATGTGCCAATGCACAAGGTGAGCAACCTTGAGCTGCTCTGCCTGCGCCTGCTGACCTCAGTACCTGGGCGACCACGTTGAGGCGTTGCTTGGAGCGATCCTCGACGACTCGGACTTTGACCCGCAGCCGGCGACAAAGCTGTACGACACATACTTGGCTCCATTCATGCGCAAGTACGCAGACCCGCCGTCTAACCGGGGTCTGCACCCGCACACAAAGCTGCAGCGGATGTTGGGCAAGCGGAACTGTCACGGCATGTGGAAGGAGCAGCAGAATGTCTACGACGAAGACCTGAGAGTGGTCAACGTTATTGTCACAGGTGAGTGGGTGTCGCTGCAGGCTGACGGGCAGTCAAGATCCACGACCAGGTCGTCGGCGTCGGAGAGGCCGAAACCCGGGCGGTTGCTGAGAGGCGCGCCTTTGAGGCCGCGAGCACGCGTGTCGTGGCGATGAACAACCGAAACAGTCCGCCTTGCCAGTGTAAGCGCAAGTAGACGACACGTGGTTTGCTGGACACCAGGCACAGCGAGAATGTCTGAGCGAGCGCAGCCCTCGGGTGAGCGTGAACTGAGGCGTTGTCCTGCCGTCTGGCCCCAGAGTCCGTCCCCAGAGTCCGTCCCCCACCATCCCGCTCCCCATCATCTTGCATTTAGTTCCGCATCGTTCCATGGCATTTCTTTGCATAGGATCTCCCATGTATCATTGTGAATAGACTTGATCTGGATGGTGGGGCAGCCGGGGCAGCTGGGGCAGGACATGCAGGCCAGCTGGATCTTATGCACTAGCACCTGTAAGCTGTGGACGACCTCCACTCCACCAGCAAGACACCTCCACTCCGCCATCACGTGACCTACGGTTTGCTCCCGCTCCCTCACGCATTCTTCAAGACCCAATTCTTTGCCTCGACCAAACTTCTCTTCTTCACCAAGCACCCACAAACCGCCATCGCAGCACACGAACGGCATCGCCACTCTCCGCTGTGGGTAAAGTCCCCGGAGCACCCAGCCGCGCGCCGCCGCAGGAAAGCACGCGCCCCCAAGGGGCGTGAGGCGGCATCTCCCTCCCGCCGTAGTCACCCCTCCGGGGGCTGGCCGGGCGGAGGGCGCGGCACACCAGACCCAGCGCCCGCACTGGCGAAGACACGAGCCGGCGGACCCGCGCTGGCGAGGTGGGGAGCGCTCATTGTCACAGGAATGCGGTTGCCTGCTCCCTTCTATGGAGGAGGCAGGTCACGGGATGGGGCTTATGTGGGGCTTGGCTGCGGCGTGCCCGCTTCTTTTCCTCCCCGCGGCGACGCCGCCGGAAGGCATTGGAGCGGGTGGGCCGCACGACGGAGGGGGAGGGGGAGGGAGGGAGGCGGCGACGAACACACCCAGTGATGCTTGAATTTCTTCAGCGCTAGCCCGCGGTGCCAGGCGGGGGTGACACCTTGCTGCATATCGCCGCGACGCTAAGAGCGACAAATGACTCTGAGGGCTCGTGTTCGTTGTATCTGTCCTGTAGCTGGATGAATGGTTTGCGTGAACTTTGGACGGTGGTCCAGTTGCACACCTCGCTCACTCTCGCTCACTCGGGCACTAGTACATGGTCTATGCTATCACAACATGGCTCGCCGCCGCGACGCCTCGCGCCCCGCCTAGAAGAAGCGCACCCCCATCCGCCGGCCACCGGGCTTGGCGGTCGGCGGGCCCTGGCTGATGCCGAGGTCGCGCACGATGCCGTTCTCGAGCTGGTACACCCACCCGTGGACGGTGACGCCAAACTGGCCGCGGCGCTTCCAGTCGTCCTGCACGATCTGGCTGGCGAGGAGGTTCTTGACCTGCTGCGCGACGTTCTCCTCGACGAGCAGGTCGAGCGAGGGCGGGCCCTCCTCGGTCGCCATGACGCGCGCGAGCGCCGTGAGCGGCTTGAGGTAGCGCTGGATTGCCTGCGTCTCCGGCACGGGTGGGAGCGTCGACGCGCGCAGGGCCGTCTGGCAGCCGACGCAGTTCGAGTGGCCCTGGGGTCAGCGGGTAGTGGGAGAGGCCTCGATCTGGGCCGGCGAACGACGCGTCCGTTCCGCTCGAGCGCATTCCTTCTCCCCGTTTCACGTTGCGCTCGGCCCCGCGGCACTCACCGCCACGATGATATGCTTGACCTTGAAGTTGATGAGGGCGATCATGAGCACGGCGTTCAGGCTGTCGTCGCTTGGCGTGTAGAGGTTGGCGATGCCGCGGTGCACGAAGATGTCGCCGGGCTGCGAGCCCATGATCAAGGTTTCGGGGACGCGCGCGTCCGAGCCTGCTGTCAGCCTGGCTCTGCTGCACAGTGGCGCGACTCACAGCCAATCCACAACACCTCGGGGCGCTGGCCCGGGTAGTGGCGGGGGAAGAAGGAGGGGTCCTTGGAGCTCGTGTGCTTTGCCCAGCGCTCGTTGCGCATCAGCAGCTCTTTCTGCCGTCAGCGCTGGCGGACACCACACACACCAGCTCGGGGTACACGTCTGAGCTGTGCTTCTCGTTGGCGTCGACGCGCGAGACCTCGCGGCCTATCCTCATTGGGGCGGTCATGTCGTGTCTGGTTAGTGGGTCGTGAAGTGAGCAAGACAAACTACGGCCCCAGTCTTGATAAACAGGCGCGAGCAAGCCGGCGCACACTGATGCGTCCAGCACAACGTCGAAGGCAAGCGAGATCTGCCGCATGCCCCCGTAGTGGCGGTGGCGCCAGGCCAGGGCCGCCTTCCCATTGTCCGATGTTCGCTCGCACCTTTTGCTCGCCGCCAACGCGCCTCTTCGGGCAGGCGTCGGCGGCGAGGTGATGGACGCAGGAACGTGAAGGTCAGGCGGGCAGGAGGAGGGCACAGAACAACGTGATCTGGAGTGGCGCGCGCCACCGCACGGACCCCCGGGCCCTTCCGAACAATCAGGCGGGCCACGGCCTTTGGTGCGCTGCCTGCGTGCGCGTCGCGCCGCGTCTGCGTCCCTGGCGTGGGCTGTCAGTGGGCTCGATTGGCTGGCTGCGAGGCTGGGCGCGAGAGATTGATTGCTTGTCACGTCGAGCCAGAGCCATGGGGATGTCGCGTGGTCGAGGAGGTGCGGAGAGAGGGTGGAGAGGAAATGAATATGCCATGACATCTATCTACTTGACGCGCTTGCCGTTCTGGACGCGGGGGCCCCATCTGTGAGTTCGAGTCGAGCTCGAGAGGTGACAGGCGGTGGGAGGAGGTAATGGGAGGAGAGGAGAGAGGAGAGACGGCGTGTTCGGAATGGGAGGGTTGGACCAAAGATGGCGTCAGCTCCACTCTCTCGGTACACAAGCTAGGCGACCCCGGCGCACTGCGCGCCAGCTCCTCTGCACATGCGCACGCCGCCGCAGATACTGCTGCGCACACCGGACACGCCTGGCCACACGCTCACTCACCCGCGGATCTTCTTGGGAGGCTTTGGCGGGCGGATGAACGTCGATGGCGCATCGCCGTGCGAGTAGCGCTCCAGCGCCCACATCACATACCTGCCGTCAGCAGACTCCAGACACCAAACGCACCTCCTCTCGCGCGGCGTCAGGCCCGCGTCGCCCATCGGCTTCGTCCCCTTGAAGTAGAGCTCGGTGAGCGCCTTCCAGTCCGGCACCTTCTCGGCGAGCTTCTTGTCGGCGTTCCGCCCGATCTTGGTGAGGAGGTCGGCGGGGACGGGCGTCTCGGCTGCTGTCAGCTGTGCACAGAAACATCCCAGCTGTTGGGAGAGTGGGGAAGCGGGTGTCGGAGATGGGAGGGAAGGGAGGCAGGGAAGCGCGCGCGCAGGCGCACGCCCGCCGCGAGACCCACCATGCGCGCGGAGAGGCATCTTGACGGCCGCGCGGGCGGTGCTGGAGAAGGCGCGGACGCCGCTCGAGGACGAGGCGCGGAGGGCGGCGAACATTGTGGTCGTGGGTGATGTCGAGTTCAGACTTTTGCTTTCGTTGTCTGAAACCTCCACCGGCACCCTCCGTCCACCAAACTGGGCCAATCAATTTCTAATGCGGTACCTAATTAGCGGGACCAAACCATTTCTAATGGTCCCATCAAAACTCGCATCATTTGCTCGTTTTGTTCCTCGTAGTCGCCCGCAAAGGCTAGCATGGAGCATGGAGCACTTCGTTCACTGTCATCCCATCTCTCTGCGCCATCGTTATCCCCTCGCTCGCCACTGATTCATGCACGCTCGCCGGAGAGCACTGACCTGCGCCCCAGGGAATATCCCGCGTTTATTTTCGTCGAATTAATCCGAGTGGCGAGAAGGTTGACGTTTAGAATGGGTGAGGGTTGATTCCTTACGCGCACCTCAGCCACGAGACACCACGACCCAGCGACAGCATGGACGGCGATGCCTCGACCGCAATCTCCCCCTCTCCCTTCCACTCTACCCCCTTGCCCTTCTCCGCTGCCTCGACACCAGCAGCGTCCGCACCGCCTACGCCCCATGTACCGCCCTCGCCGCTGAAGGATGTCAGGCCCGCGCTCGAGCTCGAGCCCGAAGACGAGTACGATGAGCCGATAGAGGCCGGGCCGAGCATGCGCCGCAAGCGCAAGCTCGAGGCTGCGCGGTATACGCCCGCCGAGGTCGCCGAGATCGAGGCGCGCGCCGCTGCGTACGTTCCCTTCGACTCCGCTCACCTTCCTTCACCTTCTCTGACCCCAGGATCGACCTTGCCGTCGGGCTTGACCAGCACGCAACCCTCTACGCGGACCAGACGCGCTTCACAGGCTTCGAGGACGCCGTGGACCGCCTGCTCCCGTGGCACATCTGGCAGGTGCCAGAGGAGGAGCTCGTCCTGCCCTCAGAAACGCGGGATAAGGAAGGTGTGTTGAGCTTCCCCTCCTCCCTCTCGAGCTCACACCAGACCTGTCTTCGGCCAGCGAACAAGTCGCCAACCTCGTCGACCTGCGCCGCCGCTTTGCCAAAGTCCGCAGGCGGGAGGGACATGTGAGCTTCACGACCTCCTGCTCCAAGCTGACTGCAGCACCCCTCCGACCTTCCCTCGCTCATCTACATGCTGCGCGAGAGCACGGCCGACGTGCGCGAGGAGCTCGCAGCCGTCCAGGTGTCCCTCAAGGTCGCGAAGAGCAAGCACGATGCGCAGCTGGCAGAGGAGCGGCGCATACGCGAGGCCGCGGCGGCCAAGGAGCGCCTGCGGCAGGACGAGATCGAGCGCCAGCGCCGCGCCCAGTTCCTCGCGCAGGCGCAGGCTCAGGCGCGGCAGCAAGCTGCGGAGGCTGCTGCGCGCCCCCCACCCGCGCCAGCCGTGCCAGCCGTCGCGCCGGTTCCCACCGCCCCGGCTCCTACGCCGGCAGCTGCGGTCGCAGCTGCACCTCCAGCACAGCCGATGGCACCATCTGGAGCTCCGCCGATCGCGGCCGCAGCCCCAGTCGCAGGTCCCAGTACGCCCGCCGTGCGCCCCGTTGCACCCACCGCACCCGCCGCTCCCGCCGCGACACCGGGTACCCCGACCCCAGCGGCGAGCACGAGCACGCCGACCGCACCCGTTCGAGGACGGCCCCGCGGGCGACCTCGCGGCTCTGGGCGCGGTGGGACGCGCCAGCCGACTACGACGCACGCGCGCCCCCCAGCGGCGAAGAAGACGACATCCCCCGTGCAGATCACCGTCGCGATGAGCCTCATCCCGGCGTTCGTCGCTGCCGCGCTCCTCATCCTTCCGAACCCACAGAACCTCAAGGCGCCAGCGACGATCATCCGCACGTCGGACGACAAGAAGAACGTCACCCTCTCCATGTAAGCTACTGCGCCAGGATGGAGCTGACAGCAGTGATCTCGGCGCGTGCACGCAACCGCAGCTACAGACGCTGGCGCGCCTGCTCAACGTCCAGGCCAAGTTGCCCGGTGCGAACGGGTCAGGGTCGAGTACGCCGAACGGCGCTGCCCCCGCATCGCCCGCGCCGCCGGCCTCCACCTCCGCCGCTGCACCATCTGCCGGGCCGTCAACTTCTGCAGTACCTACTCCACCCGCTCCGGCAGCCCCCGCCGGCTCTGCATCCGCATCCGCTTCCCCTGCGCCTACGCCTGCCCAACCTCCTACTCAGTGAACCACGCCCACCGGCGCTGCATATGTCGTTCCACATGTCCATCTCCATCATTCGTCAATTGCCGCCTCGCGGCCTGTAGCATTGTACATCCATGCATCAGCATTAACACATGCTCGCCTGAAACACTGAGACGGCGAACTGCTCACGCCTCACGCTCTCCCGCGTGTCTCACCCTATCGCCGGCCAAACTGGAACCAAACACGAACTCCACAATCGTTCGATGCAAGCTGATGTCAACAGAAGTGCCACGCGTCTGTCACCACTACTCCTGTCAAGCCGTGATTCATATGATATCAACCCTCCTGTCACTTCTCGCAACGATTCGACAACAACCTAGCAAGAAGCGTCACCCCGGCAACTCTCCTGTCACGGCTTCTCCTGCGGTTCCACTCATCGCCAAAGATCTCGCCTCAGCAGTCTGAAACATCTCCACTCATATCCCGGACATACCTCGGTGGCACAGCCACCTGTCGAGCTTCTGACACCCAGTGGGCGCTCGTCGCCGCGTGACACCTGCTTTCCGAGCTGGCTGCCACCCCCCTTTCTCTCCGCTAGTTGGAGGACCGACCGGCAGATCTACGGATCTAGACCACGCCCTAGCTGGAGACGAACATGCCGCCTCGCAGACACCAGAGTCGCCGTAGTGAGGTTCAAGGGCTGCGTCGATGAATCAAGCGGGGATGGGTATACAGAAGCAGCGCTCGATAGGATTCCACACGCCGCGTGGCGGTGCACTTCACTCGCCCAGCAGCCACCCCCTCACGTCTGTTCCTACCTCGCGTTGCTCCACTTCTGCCATCATCAACATTGTGCACACCCGCATTCCGCGCTGCCCGACAGTGATGTCAACACAACGGGCGGAGGCGCGATAGAGTTCCGGACAGACACTAAGCCACCAGCCACGTCTCCCGCCATCCCGCATGCCGCGCACTTGCACCGCCGACGATCACTAGAGTTGAGCGCTGCACTATGCGCCGCCGCCAGCTACCCCGCATGCCCCAGCAGCACATTAGACATCCAGGTCGATGACAGCATGTGCGGGGCGTCGATCTGCGCGAGCCGGTGTCGGAAGCGTCCCGCATGCCGGTCCGCGCGCGTGGAAGACAAAGAACGCCTCAGGACCCGGGACGCGTACGGCATGCTCACATCATGCCCCGCACTAGTCTACGAGCTGCAGGCCGCCAGCACATGATGCGTGCATGACCTCATGCGCTAAGCAGAGGCCGACGAATTCGGAATCGTACGCAATCTTGCGCGTCCGCATCCGGCGACTGCTGGAACCAAAAGTGCTGCCAAGCGACGCACTCCAGCCTCTCGCCGCTGGAATGCCACTTGAAACTAGCAGTCCCGGTGGATCGTCGAGATCAACAATGCAGCGTCACGGCGTCACCCACTGCCTTGTTTGAGCGTTTGAGACAGGCGCGTGTGCCTCTGTCTGCACCTCGCCATGGCCTAAGCAGGCAGCTGGAACCGAGCATCCCACGTAAGAGTAACGCAGCCCGTCGTTAGGTGGCAACCAAGTGTCAGTGAGCCAGGCCTCGTGCCGGCATTCCCAGGGATACTGGGTCGCGGGGACAGATCGTGTGGGCGCTAGAGGTTCCAGCGAGATTATTCTCCGCAGGTCAGGCCTGTTCTGTGCGAGCCATCATTCATTCGCAGACGAACACGTTTGCAGGGTCGACGGCCAAAGTGGGTTGTGGAAGAGTGACAAGGATGACGAGAGAAACGAGGGCAGAGGGTCTAAAACACGGCAACTTACAGGGTGGTGTGGTGAGCGGAAACATGAGGCACGGCGGCATGGCCGGCATCACACAGGGTTGCTGATCTCACACTTCACACCCCACCTTGCTGACAGCCTGCTGTCACTGCGCGCTGTCACTGAACGCCCAGTGCCGCACATAGCGCCGCACAAACCTTGGCCCCACGATGCCTGCGACTCACCCTCAGGCCGTGTGCGTACCCCGAGACTCACCTGCCCGAAGCTTGTGCTTATCCACATTCTAGACCAACCCTCGTCCGCTGGCTTTCAGGGTGGGCCCGTTTCCACAGTCAATGAATCTCGCAGGACAAAAAAACCGAGCTCTGTCCTCTGCGGGAGCCCCCGCTTGCTGGGCTGCACCCCGAGCGCGCGCCACCGGGACACGGGGGTCGCCAACCCACACCCGCCCAGCAACAAGCGCCACCTGATCATAGTGGTATCCGCAATCGGCTGATATCAGCTGGACTGTCGTCCTCGACGCCATCTTGCGTTTCTCGCGATTCCATATCTTCGTCCACAGCCATCAGCCACGCCGAGGCACGTGGAGTGCTGCATGCATCCCTCTGGCCGCACGCTTCGGCCTTTGCAGCTCCGGCCGTACGACACGGAAGGTAACGCCGCCCGGGAGGCCATCCTGAGCTTGAATCGTCGCAAGCTCTTCCCGTGAGAGCGCTTCCGCCTCCGGCACTGTGCCTTGCGGCACCCTCCCCACTCCACAGTTGCACACCTACACACCCACCTGTACCTGTCCACTACACCCACGCCACGCCGCCGCCCTCTGCTACTGCACCACTGCTGTGCGCCGACCGATGGCCAGTTCGATTCCGAACTGCAAACTCAGCTGAGCCCGTTTGTCGTTCCACCACACCATGACCTCGTTCGAGAACGGCACGGCGGCTGGCAGCAGCGTGGCCAACGTGCCAGGCGGCCAACTCCTGCCTCTAAACATTACAAGACTGGCGCCAGAGTACAGCACGTCGTCTCCCCGTCACTCGGCCTCTTCATTCCTCCTAGCTCCTCCGTTCCTCCCAGGCGTCGACGCCGCCATGACCGGACAAGTTGTCACGCCCACCCACGCAGCGCCTTCGCCGCCCTCGTCGTCGCACCACACTCCCACTACCCCCACGTTCGACCTCCTCCACATCTCGAGTGCGAAAGGATTCTCACCTCGCACCATGTCCCGACTGTCTGGCGCGCCGGCGTCGGCGTGGCGCGACTCGAGCATGTCCCACGCCTCCAACGTCCGCGACAGCACCGTCACCGTCACAAGCTCGCGATCACTCAACCTCCGCGAGCTCCCCGAGGTGTGCGTCAAGTTCCCGCTCCCGCCGCCCAAGGAGATCGACGAGCGCACCGGGTCAATGACATCGCTCAACTCGACCCTGGTGGCGTCGGCCTCTCAGGCGTCGATCGCGACGGACGCCACGAATCGCGCGCCCTCCCCACAACCAGCAGACGCCGAGGTGCTCACGGCGACACGCGCACCCACCGCCCGCGGGATGCAGGTGCGGCAGGTGCGCGAGGACGGCGCCGGCGACCGCATGTCGCTCGTGTCCACAGAGACTGGCGAAAGCGTGGGGTTCATGCCGACCTCCCCAATCACACCAACATCCCTGGAGACTGCGCCAACATCTTTCTCCGAGCACACACCCGAGAAGCGGCACGGCAAGCACTGGTTCCCCGTGCTCGCACCGGTCTGGGGATCGGCCCAGCCAACGGAGCAGTACAACTACCTCGCCAGCACGACGACGCTGGACCAGAACGGCGGTCCGGCCGAGCCGCAACCAGAGGCGACGGCGGCCGATGCAATTAGCACCCACACCGCCAACAGCAGTGTGGACAACACGCGGTTGACAGCACGTGTGGGTGGCATCGCGGCGCAGACGCGCGAGTCGCTCGCTGCGTGGGATGAGGACATGCCCCTCCCCACACCACCTCTCGCGAGCGAGGAGCGCTTTGGCGACCCGACCGATCACATCGAGCCGTCCTCCCCCTACTCCACAGGCACCTCTCCCCTCCGTCACTCCCCCTCCTTCCACCACACTCCCAAGGGGTCACCGCGCAGCAACAACGCGGTCATCGACTCGCAGTTCTCGCTGGCGTCCGGCACGTCCTCTGCAATGGCCGACTACGACTCGGACGGCTCTGATGCCTCAGACGACGGGATGCGCGGCGACGCCTCACCCTTTGGGCGCACATCCTTCGGGTGCGACGAGCGCGACGACGATGCGACAGAGGACCGCGCACGCAAGCTGCGCGAGGCGTTCTTCGTCAACCCCACCGCCGGGCGATCACATACGTCCCTCACGAGCGTCGAGGACCGCTCCAAGACGCCGACGCACATCCGCGGCGGGTCCGACGACGCCAACATGGGCGGGCTGGCTGGGCTGCGCTCGGCAGTCCTCACCCAGCCGATGGCGCGGCACTCGGTCGAGTCGCTGCACGAGGCTGCGGCGTCGCAGCCCCCCAGGCGCGAATTGCCCCTGCGCAAGAAGTCGCTCACGAACCTCCTGCGCAAGCGCGAGGAGCAGGCGCGGCAGCAGGAACGCGGCGACGCCAAGAAGTTGCCAGCACTCCCCGCCGCGGTCGAGGCCGACGAGTACTACGTGGACCCGAACCCGCAGTCCGTGTACAACGTGTGCAACCAAAAGTACCTGCGCAAGTCATTGCTGAGCCCGCCCGAGCCCGAGGTCGACGAGGTGTTCGACGTGTGGCGCCCGCCCTCGCAGCGCCGCCTCTGGGAGGCGGGGACATGCACCATCCGCAACGAAGACGGCAATCTTATCCCCTTCTCGGATCTGTTCCCGAAGTGGGAGGATGCGCCGGCCAACGGCCCGCCGCCACGGGTCATGCTCGTCTTCCTCCGCCACTTCTGGTGCGGCCCGTGCCAGGACTACACGCTCGAGAGCATCAGCACGCTCGACACCAAGATGCTCGCCGCCAACAACATCAAGGTGTACGTCCTCGGCTCGGGACACTGGAAGCTCCTCAAGCCGTACCGCCAGCTCTTCCGGTGCCCCTTCCCGTTCTTCACCGATGGCCCGCGCCGCCTCTACAGCCTGCTCGGCATGATCAAGCACGCGAGCTACCTGCCGTTCAAGTACCCATGGAGTGACGCCGAGCGTGGCGGCTACAACCACCGGCCGCTCATGAAGCAGGCCGTTGCCGGGTTCAAGAACGCCTTCTTGCACATGCCCCTCGCGAACCCAGGGAACTGGACACAGCTCGGCGGCGAGTTCATCCTCAGCCCAGGGTACAAGTGCGACTTTGCCCATCGTATGACGACCATGGCCAGTGAGTTGTGCGGGACGTCCACGAACTGACACCAGACCACATGGAGGGGTACGAGGTGCTGCAGCACATCCACATCGATCACCCGCCGCCCTCGAAGAGCAAGCCAGCGCTCGCGACGCCGACACCGGCGCAGGAGGAGGCGCGCGAGGAGATCGACCGCCTGACGCGTGAACTGCGGCAGTGGCAAGAAGACCGGGACACGGAGCTGCAGCGGATGCGGAACAAGCGTTCGATGAGGCGAGGCGGGCTCCTCGCCCCGATGGACGACAAGGCGTTCCGCCGCATCTCGGCGACCTCGACGTGGTCGGGGTACGTGCGCACGGTGCTGCGGGACGAGGCGGCGAACGAGCTCGCGCAGATGCCCGAGATCCCCGCCGCGCACCGCAAGAACGGCGGCGCGACGGTCGTGATCGACCCCGAGGTCGTGCACATCGGCCCCGAGTCGGACTACATTGAGGAGGAGCCGCTGGCCGACTCCGCTGCAAAGACGAGCCTGAGGTCCGCGGGCGGCGTGCCCGACCTCGTGGACAGCCAGTCGGCCAGCACGGGGCAGGACAGCGTGTGCTCCCAGTCGTGCTCGCTCGACCCAGAGGTGAGCGCGACCTTTGGCGGCATCGCTGGCTCGCCGGTCGAGCCGGACGCGGTGGACCCCGCCGAGATGGAGCGCCGCTTTGCCGCTGCCATGGCCGCCGCGCGGGGGCAGGAACGCATCGCGGCCGCGACCAACAACCGCTGGAGCATGCCGCCCCAGCTGCCGCGCCACACCAGCCCCGCCGCCGAGGTCGGCGTCGCGTACTAGCTCTGCATAGGACTCTGGTTATATTACTGTTTGGTTCTGCTATTGTATCACGACATGCATGAGGTATTTTACGAGCGCACCTCCGCCGGAGCTCGACATGAGGAATGCGCGGCGCGTAAAGTACTGAGTTCGCGCCACACGATCTGCGCGTCGCGATCGCGCGCCACATTCCACTCCGAGTCCCGAAGCCGAAGACACCTCTGCCTGTCAGTTTGGCTCAGCTCGGCGACGATGGCACCCGCAGGACCAGGGTGGCCGGCGTACCTGTCACGAGCGTCGACGCTCAGACCCGTACTTCCCGGACTGAATTGAGCGTCGTGATCCTTGAAACGCGGGCATTTTGCCACCTCAAGGTTCAGTTTGAAACTAGCGGGGATTGACCGGCGAGGAGGCAGGGCCAGCGTGTAAAAGCGTTGCCTGTTCCCTCAGCGGGTCGAACCACGACATCGTTGTCCAGATGTAGGGATGCCTCAAGATCTGGATTTTCGTATCATCGCTGGTCATGGCAGCCCACACCCATCACAACAACATATCCAGGAAATGATGAAGTGCGTCTCAGCCGCAGCGTCTGAACCCCTCTGACGTGGGGCGCTCGGCCAGGGTTGCTGGGCGAATGTCCCCAGTCGCTGAGTTCAGGTTCTTGGCACCGCTGGCGGCGCTGTGCAGGCCGCCTCCGACGAGGCTGGGGCCGGACCGTAGGGTAAGAGTAGATGCACAGCACTCCATGCCAATAATCACCTCTCGGCACAGGTATGCTCTGCCACACCACGTCAACGCGACTGATGCGCCTGCCAAGGTATTGGTTTTCTCTGACTCATATCCCCACGGCACACGCCTTCGCGGTACGGCAACGAGGCAATCGGCGGCTGCGAGCAAGCAATGTGGAGGCTCCACTGGAGCACAGATCTCTGACGCTCCAGCGCCTCACCTTCCCAGCTGCACCTG
The DNA here is from genome assembly GCA_023630115.1 of Cutaneotrichosporon sp. PK4640. Lineage (NCBI taxonomy): Eukaryota > Fungi > Basidiomycota > Tremellomycetes > Trichosporonales > Trichosporonaceae > Cutaneotrichosporon > Cutaneotrichosporon sp. PK4640. The sequence goes on along the minus strand of JAMALN010000069.1, from coordinate 64,244 downwards.
CCAATTGGCGGCAAGGCCGCTTCACTACCCCTTCCGCATCTCGCCGTGGCCAGCTCGCCCGTTCCGCTCGTAAGAGGCCTGGTGGAGGCGCTGCTTGGCACTCGCTGCGGTGGAGGCACGCGTCGAGGCAGAAGGCCACCCCACTTCACGCATCACGTCTCACGAGCGAGACCACCATCTTCCCGAGACTCGCTGCTCCCAACACCCACCCCTGCCGAGCTGCGACTGCGAGCCCGGCACCACTTGGCACTTGGCGTGCCTCCGTCGACCGCTGGTATCCGCCGGTAGCCGTGCCGGACCGGCGACTGCTTGGCACTCGGTCAACCCACGTCACGGTGAGCGGGCCATTAATCGGAGCTTGAGCTCTCAACGCCGTACGTCAGCACCGTGCCCACCACAGTCTGTGGGAGCTAACACGCGAGTTAGGCGATCGCTTGATCTCAAGACCGGCCAGAAAGTTGCCCGCGGAACTTGGCCATGTCACCTGATAAGATCCCGGTCCGGGGTTAACGGCCGTAGGGCCTTCCGCCGCAAATCAGACGGCCTCCAGCGGACAACGGACGCGGGGCCGCGGAATGGACACGGGGCTGGGTCGGGGCACCAGGCATGTGATAGGGCTGGAGTGGGGATGGTGGACGGTGGACGCAGCGCAGCGCTCGCTGTGCTGATGAGAGGTGTTCGGCAGCTTTCATGCCGAGGTGGGCGGGTCTGCGCCCCGCAGGGGTAAGGCACTTGGCACCGGCCCCAACCCAGCAGTAGCTTGGCACGCTATTGTTGATGGCATCTAATTCATCAGCGGAGCCGAGGCCTAACGACAAGCGCGACTATCCGTGCGATGCCGCCGGCTGCACGGGGTGACGCAGTTGACTGATGCGCTGACCAGCTGACACTTGGTGTGTCCACGGCGCGTATAAGAGCGCGCTCGCGACCCTTCCGCCCCCGTAACGCGTGCTTGCTCCCCCACGCTCCTCCACCATGACAGTCGGCACGAATCACCTCCTAATGGTGCCCAGTGAGTGGCGTGGTGCGTGCTCCGCTGACCTCAGACAACACCCACCCCAAGTGGTGGTGTGACAAGGGCATGCGGCAGAACGTCCTCCACTGTGTGGGCTGCTGCCTCTGCGTCTTCTATATCGGGTACGACCAGTCGCTGCTCTCGGCGCTGCAGAGCATCCCGCAGTGGAACGAGTTCTTCGACCACCCCAAGGACATGTGGCTGGGCCTGATCGCCGCGTCGCTCTTCTTCCCGGCCCTCATCACCGTCTTCGTCTCGTCGTGGATCTCGCAGCGCTTCGGCCGCCGCCCCGCCATCTGGGTCGGCGCGACCCTCATCATCGCCGGCGGGCTGCTGAACGGCCTCGCCCAGAACACGGGTCAGTTCATCGGCGGACGCGCCCTCCTCGGGGCGGGTGGAGCCATGACCAAGGTCTGTGCCGCGCCGCTCCTCAACGAGATCGCGCACCCGCGCATCCGTGAGCGTATGGCGTCTTCGTACTACGGCTGGTACTTTGTCGGGTCGACGATCAGCGCCTGGCTCTCCCTCGGCGGCATCTACATCAAGGGTGACTGGGGATGGCGCCTCCCGTGCATCTTCCAGGCTTTTGTCCCCTTCCTCGTCATCCTCATCACGTTCCTCGCGCCCGAGTCGCCACGCTTCCTCGTCGGCAAGGGCCGCCCCGAGGAGGCGCTGCGCGTGCTCGCCAAGTACCACGCCAACGGCAAAGAGGACGACCCGATGGTGCAGCTCGAGTTCAACGAGATCGTCGTCGCGCTCGAGTCGGAGGGCGAGGAGAAGGACACGCACTGGCGCGACCTCATCAAGACGCCCGGTAACCGCCGCCGCACCTGCATGGTTATCTTCATCGCGTTCGGTACCAACTGGCTTGGTAACGCCCTCATCGCGTACTACCTCACGCCCGTGCTTCGCTCCGTTGGCGTCACCTCGGCCGTGCAGACCTGCTCCCTCAACGCCGGCCTCGCGATGTGGAACGTCGTCATCTGCCAGACGGCCGCCTACTTCGTGCCCAAGGTCAGCCGCCGTGTGAGCTTCTTCACCTCGCACGCTGGCATGATCGCGTGCCTCATCCTCATCACGGCCTTCTCCGCCACCTTCCAGAAGGACACGGTCAAGAACGCAAAGATCGGCCTCGCCACTGTGCCCTTCCTCTTCATCTTCTACGGTTAGTTGACTCGTCTGAGGTGAACTGATGCCAGGCTTCTACGACATTGCTTGGCAGATCCTGCAGTTCCACTACCCGACCGAGATCCTCCCCTTCCGCCTGCGTACCAAGGGTCTCGCTCTTTTCACCGCGTGCCAGGTCGGCGCCAACAGCTTCAACCAGTTCGTCAACCCGATCGCCCTCGGGCGTATCAAGTGGCGCTACTACCTCGTCTACAGTGAGTCAGCTCGTGATCCAAGCTGACATCCAGTCTTCATCAACTTGGCGTACGTGACGTACTTCTACTTCTACCTCATCGACACCCGCGGCCTCCCTCTCGAGGAGGTCACCATGCTGTACGACTACCCACGCAAGGACGCGCGTCGCATGGCCCGGGAGGAGATGGAGAAGCGTGTGGCCGCTGAGGAGGAGCGCAGAGGCCATGAGCACAAGCTCGAGGCCGTCAACAGCCGCGGGAGCGGCCAGAAGGACGTCGTCGAGCACGTCGAGCGTGTCTAGGAAGATGGAAGTCGAAGTCGAAGTTGTACCGGTGTTCAAAGAGTAATCTAGGGATGCAAAGCAGTCAGCAGTCCATCTGGCAGGGAAGGTGTACCGCTATGAAACAGTCACTTTGCGCAGCACATCTCTTTCACCTCCACCCATTCTCCTTTCACTCATTATCCCTCACTCCCTCAACTTCACACCTCGCCATCCACTCTTCCTCTTCCTCTTCTCGGCCTCCTGCCACCCCATTGCCATCTTCTTCTTGATACCGTCTCCCTGTTTCTCCAAGATTCTGGCGCAATGCTAGCACCAACGACCCCGACCCCCGACTCCTCCGTGAGTCCATCCCTTCCTCGACTTGCTAACACCTGCAGTCGGATGATTCACCCGTCACACCTTCCTCGGCATGTCCCCCACCGATTGTCAACGATTTCTTCTCACTTCCGCTCAAGACTAGTCTCTGGCCCGAGCCCTGCGAGTCTCACCCCGAGCGCAACGATAGGCTATGCCCTTCCCGACCGATTGTGAACGACTTCCTCTCCGTCTCCCACAAGTCCAGTCTCTGGCCCGAACCGGGCGACTCTCATGCCCAGCGCAGCGCTCAACCGTGTCCTTCAGCTATACGCAATGATCCTCATCGGAAGAAGAAGGCGCCGCATTCACCCTACAAGTCCGTTAAGGCGACCAGCCCTTTCAGCAAGAAGAAGCCGAACAAGCTCATTGCCAAGCCCGACCTGATCATTGAGCCCGCCGAAGGCATGGACGTCGACGACCGCATCAACCACAGCATCAACCATACCATCGACGATAGCCTGGGGCCATCCTCCATGACATTGGTCGAGATGCCCACTGGTTCTCAGTTAGTGCGCGTTCTCAGCAGTTCAACACGTGTCTTTTCGCTTCCAAGCACCACCTTCCTCCAACTCCTCGACGAGCCCTGCATCGTCAACACCATCAATGCCACACCTACGCCCTTCTGTCCCCCCATGGGTTCGAAGTCTGCACCCCTCATCGCGTCCCCCTCCACCTTCTACGGCCTTCAGTCGGATTTCCACGCTCCAGTTGCCTTCAACATTGTTTTCGATCCCCGCGACAAACTCTTTCCCCACTGCGAAGTGGATATCAAGTTCTCCTCCGACTCCTCGAACCTTGTCTTCTTCACCCCGTCAACAGGAACCTGGCCCGTAACCTTCCTTCGTCCAGAGGCGGTCCAGGCGAGCCTCCTTTTCTCGATCATTAGGTCCATTGTGGCGGGGGCTCCGGATGACCCATATCACGTAACCTTGGTGGGCGTGGAGCTCTGGGCTCACAACTGGCTGGGCTCCGCGTTGGAGGACCCCAAGCTTCTCGACCCCACCTTCCGAGGAGAGCCTCTTGAGGAGCCTACGCCCATCGACATGGACATGGAGGAGCGTCTGTGGTATTGGATCGACCAGATTGCGAGGGCGTCCGGGCTCTACGAGGACGAGATCGAGCAGCTGCTCTCTGCTGTGGAGATTCTGTCAATGGAGGAGTTCAGGGCGCACATTGGCTGCGACGAAGAGGTGGACATGTTGCTGGAATGGTAGTCGTACAAACAAGAGTAGCATGTGATGCGAGAGCAACGGGAGCGAAGCAAGTCGTGTCAGCGCCAGCAAGATCAGCTGCACAACCGTGACGGGCGCTGATATCTGACACACTGACGCAGCCACATGCCCAACGACGAGGGCCGTTCTCAGGCATCGGGCTTGCGCGATAACTGCAACCAGTCAGCTATGACTCGGTCATCATCCGAGACCGGAGCGCTATCAACTTGTCAGGTGACGTGGGTGGGTGAGGAATGTGAGACGCGGGGTGGGCACGGCCATGACACAGGGTCGCGGAACACTCGGATTTCCACCCCCCACAGGAACGCCGAAACCGCTTCTCAGAATCCCGGCCCCGGCCGGACATCGCCTATCCTCGGCGGCGCTCTACTCCCATGCTGGCCCCGCCCCGATACGGACAGGTAGCCGCTAGAGTGACATTGACACGGTGCTGTGAGATCTCACTATCAGATCTGCCCATACCCCACACCCCACACCGGTATCTCCCCCACACTGCGTGTCGTATCGCCCCTGTCTCCCGGTTGACGTCTGACATCACACGAGAAACATGACCGCCCCCGAATCGGCCCCAGCACTGGACGTTCAGAGCCTCTTCGGCCTGCCTCGCGGCACAGTGAGTCACCGGCGGGAACGGCTGGCTGCTCCACGGATGTCGAGCGGGGCGAGTAGTCGCTGACGCTAGGTCGTGCTCGTTACCGGCGGCGCTCGGGGCATCGGCAGGATGGTGAGCCGGTTCGCTTGCCCACTCTGACGCCAGATCGCGACGGGCTTTGTCCAGAACGGCGCCAAGGTGTACATCTCCTCGCGCACGGCCAAGGCGTGCGACGCGACGGCGGCGGAGCTGAACGCCCTGGGTCCCGGGACATGCGTGTCCCTCCCCGCCGACCTCAGCAGCTACGACGAGTGCCAGCGCGTCAAGGCCGAGATCGAGAAGGAGGGGGTGCTGCATGTCCTCGTCAACAACTCGGGGCGGACGTACGAAGCGCCGCTGGCCGAGCACTCCGACCAGGCATGGGACGACCTGATGACGCTGAACGTCAGGCGCGTCTTCACGCTCGTGCAGGCGCTCACGCCGCTCCTCGAGACTGGGGCGAAGGCGGGCACCGGGCGCGTCATCAACATCGGGAGCATATACGCTATCAGCGTCACGGGCAACGAGAGCTATGCGTACTGCGCGAGCAAGGCCGCGCTGCACCACATGGGGCGCCACCTGGCGCTCAACCTCGGTCCCCGCGGGGTGACGGTCAACACGCTCGCGCTGGGCGCGTTCCCGACCGACATGCTCACCGAGAGCCTCGACAACAGCGTCGAGGAGATTGCGGCGGGCGTGCCCCTCCGTCGTCTTGGGCAGGCGTCCGACATCGCGGGCACATGCATCTACCTCGCGAGCCGGGCTGGCGCGTGGACCACTGGGTGAGTACTTCAGGGGCGATTGCGATTAGCTCGGCGAATCCTGGCATCAGCCGGGTAAAGGGAGAGCTCGAAGATAGAGGTTGTTCCGTTGCTCCGTTGGTCCGCTGGGTGAAGCTGGGAGAGATCTAGCGACAGGCGACGGGCGAGCTGGAGGACTTTGGGAATCGCTGCTCACACCAGTGCCATCATTCCGGTCGACGGAGGGTCGATGGTCGTGCCCCAGGGCGTGCTGTAGATCATTGGTAGTCCGGCCCGCGTCTCGGCCCGGAGATGCATTAGAGGTATCAGCGGTTAGTGATTCGGACGACATGCTAGGGATGGACCGGCCTGGACGGCCCTCTCGTCAGCGTAAGCGATACAGGCGTCGTGAGCGAGGGGAGAGAGGTGGGCGATAGGAGAGTGTGGCCGGAGGACGCTGACCGCGGATTCTCCATCCGAGGTTGCCGATCATCGGAGATCCAGGCCCCACCTCCACCCAACTCGCACTTCCCGTCTCTTCCGCACCACTCTCCATCAACACATCGGCCACTCTGGGCCCTCATGCCGTCCACCACCCAGCCATGCCCAAGGAGGAGAGCGACACGCCCAAACGCAACCGCGGGGGTAACCGCAACCAGCCCATCGTCAGCTGCCTCGAGTGCAGGCGCATGAAGTGGAGGTGAGCTGCGCGGCGTCCGCGCTTACACATCAGATGCGACCGCCAGTTCCCATGTGCTCACTGCCGCCGGCGCGGTCTCGCCCAGTGAGCTGATTTGATGGGTGTAGCTGACATCAGCCTGTGTCCGGGCAGTGCGGCAAGTGCGGCCATCGGGGGCGCGCCGCGCGTCCACCCCTCCCCGACTGAGCGCCGACTTGCGCCGGCCCCCGCGTCGGCCGGCACCGAGGCTCTTACAGCGCGCATCGCCGAGCTTGAGGCACAGATCGAGGCCGTGCGCACTGCTCTCGGCCCACCTCGCGTGCCGGGGTCCAGTCCCGCCGTTTCTCTCGACCCTGCCGTGGAGGAGGAGACCGGCGGGAAACCGGGAGACGACGCCCTCCTGTCTGTCGGTGATGGCGGGCGATCCACATTCTACGGCAGTGCCGCGACGCACTACCTCATCGTGAGTTTCCTCTTGACAACGCTGGCCTAGTGACGGCGCTGATGCCAGGGGAGAGAGGAGGCCGACATGCGCATCGTCGCGCCGTTCGTGGGAGGCGGCGGGGGTCAGCCGGACATTCTGCTGGCCAATCTCCCAGCCCGCGCCCTAGGCGATCGCTGGCTCAGGACCTACTGGGAGGTGAGCATCACAGCAGCTGAGCTGATGTAGTGCGCGTCGTTCATGAACGACATCGTCGACCGCAGCCGCGTCGAGACCGAGATGGATGCGTGCTACGCCCTCACGCCAACGGACAATCAGCAGGCCGCGATCGTCCTCACCGTCCTCGCCATCGGCGCATCGGCCGACCTCGATTTACCACCATACAATGCCGATGCGGAGAAGCTGTTCATGGCGGCCCGCGCGTTGCTCAACATTGACCCGAGCGGGTCGATGGCGTTCGTGCAGTGCATCACTCTTATGAGCCGGTACCTCGCGAACTGCACGCACCCGTACACGTTCGGGACCTTCTGGACGACACTGGGGACAGCCGCGCGATGTGCGCAGTCGGTAAGCTGGGGGGCGTTGACCGTTAGCTAACAACAGCTGGGGCTACACCGTGACGGCTCGAAGTGGGGCTTTGATCCTGAGGTGTCGGACCTGCGGCGACGCGTCTTCTGGGAGGTGAGCGGGAAACACTGTTCAAGCTTACACAGATTCAAACTGAGGACGTCTTGCAGAGCCTCACGCAGGGTCGGCCACGCTGTATCACGGATGCGACGATCGACGCACGCCTCCCGACTCGCTCACACAACGGCGACAGGGTGCAAACCCTCTTCAACGACTCGAAGTACCGCCTCATTCGCATCATGGGCCAGATCAACGACCAGCAGACGACAACGAGGCCTGTACCGTACGCCGACACGATGCGGCTGCACCGTGCGATCCGCGAGTTCGAGTGCGACCTCCCGCCAGAGCTCAAGGCGCGGTACGAGGGCCCAGTCGGTGGCGGAGCATCCTTCGCGGCGTGGCAAGGTCTCTACCTCCGTCTTTTGGTGCACGTCTGTTACAACTTCCTGCACCACGCGCACTTTGCGCGCTGCCTGCGAGATTACCCGGCCGAACCTCTCAGCTCACCTTTCCAGTTCAGCTATGTCGCGGAGCTAGACGCAAGCCGAGCGATCCTCGACATCTTCGAGGCTGCACTCGAGCTCAGCACGCCCGCCGCCTCGCGCTTCTGGATCTTCTTCTTCGACGCGTTCACCAGCACCATCAACTTTGCCGGCGTGGCGATGCGTGCGCCCCGCTCCTCCCTTGCGCCAGCGGCACTCAACCAGGCGGAGCGCGGCGTTGAGCTCGCATCTCGGCTACCCGAGGGGATTCGGGGGCGAGAGGACCTCCCGATGCTCCAGCGTGTGCTCGCACGCGCGCAACAGGCGATGGTGAAGGGAGCGGACGGTGGAAGCGACGACGAGAGCGCGTCGCTCCTTCGAACAGGACACCAGGTTGTGAGGCAGGGAGGGAACAACGTGTCGCCCAAGGTCCTCCAGTCATTCTCCCCGCACATCAACATTGGGCAGGGCGAGGAAGAACGGCGTCACGAACGCCGTCTCCCCGCCACCCTCGACGAGGCACGCGAGGCCGCAGAGACCCTCCCAGGACCTGAGCTTGCGCTCGAGCTCGACCCCCTCATCTTCCATGTCGTGCAGGACGACTTCGGGCGCTGTGTTGACGACGAGTTGGAGGCTTGTGAGTGAGAGTGGCCGGACATGCTGACCACAGTCATCGCCAGTATAGGGCTGGAACCCTTGGGGCAATCTGAGGCTCTCGAGTCGTAGCTGACTCAGTTCTGCACTAACATGCATACATACATACATGCTTGCAGTCGTGTGGTGCTTCGGGATTCTGATGTGGTCGTGATGCGGACCAATGTTTGAGTTTTCCGAGCCGAGCCCCCGGAGCCTCCGAGCTCCGAGCGGATTCGTCGGACCATAACTCGGCGGACTGACCCACGACTCAACGGTGAGCCCATGCACCTAACTGCAGCACATAAGAGCCTTGATACCCATGCATAGTCCCAATGATTCTATCGACTTGTCTCTGCACATCAACCCATCGCCGCTGAATACCTAGAGCCGCGCGGTGGCAGTGCTCGCGAACCCGTCCGCCAGCTTCTTGACCTCCTTCGCCATGCCGAAGGAGTAGAGGTAGCCACCACCGGTAAGGCCATAGGTGTGCACGACCCGCAGGCCGGAGGGGAGGACCTCGGCCTCGACGCGCGGGCCGCCCTCGCGCTCGGGCCGGATCCCGACCTGGTGCTTGACGAGGTCGATCTCCTCGAGCGTCGGGGGAACGTACTTTGGCAGCATGCGGCGGTTGCGGCGGTGGATGTCCGCCGCCTCCTCGGGGCGCACGTTCGGGTCAATGTCGTGGAAGCCCTTCGTGCCGCCCATGATGGCCGTCCCGTCCCCGCGCGGGAGGACGTACGTGTAGTCGGTCCAGTCGGAGCCGTAGCGGATGTGGATGTCGGCGCAGGGCGTGCGGAACAGCATGAGCTGCCCGCGGACCGGGATGCATGCGGCATCCTGCACATCCGCCAGGGTGCGGGCGCCGTGCGCACTCGCGTTCACGATCACGTCGCAGGGCGCAAGCGCCGCCGCGTCCCGCAGGCTCGCCACCTCGGCCCGGACAAAGCGCACGCCCGCGTCCTCGCACCGCCCTCGCAGCCACGACAGGAAGATGTCCGGCGTGAGCATCACGGTCGTGTAGTAGCAGCCCGAGCCGCCACAGTTGGCCTCAGCCAACTCGGCGGGCGTAAGTTCGCGAAACTGGCGTCAGTGCGTCGCTCATGGCCGATCCGCCCTTCTCCGAGATCGCCACCGGCCCTTGCAATCACGCCCTCTTCAACGACAGGCCTCTCAACGCCCTCAACACTCTCCATTCTCCAGCATCAAGCACTCACGTTCGGAAGGGCGTTGAACCACACATCCTTGCAGCTCTTCAGCTTCTCCTGGTACTCGAAGCAGTTGGTGCGCCGGGCGCTCGACTCGGGGAATGCGTCGACCAGCTTGAAGAACTCGGCAAAGCACTGCTTCTGCATGCTCACGTGCTGCGCCGTCACGCCCTCCTCGAACTGGTGCACCGGGGCGAGGTTGGCGCCCGCGAACGGCGACGCCCACCCGGGCGCGAGCGGGTCGCCTGGCATGTTGCGTGCGACAATCGTAACATCGTACTTGCTGCGATCAGCACGTCTCCTTCGGTACGCATTCCGCCGGGACGCACGAGGACAGCTCGAGGGCGCACGCAAGGCCGACAACGCCGGCGCCGAGCACAGTCACGCGAGGCTTGGACATGGTGAGTCGGAATTCGAGGTCGGGTCGGGTGTCGATGGAGGGGGCGTCGAGGGAGGGGGCGCTCGCTGATAGCCACAGCAGCTACTTATCGCGCCCGTCCTCGCTTGGCGAGATCGGCGTCTCCGGACGTTGCTGGCGCCGCTACGGCCGGTGTACGCGCCTCAGGCATTGTCTTCGCAACAAGAATGGGCGGCTGCTTGCCCATATCTCTTGATCACTTGACTTGCGGACGTGGGAGTTCTCGGCGGTGTCCGCCTCTTCCTGGGACTGGCTGACGAGAAGCGGCCCCGCTCTCACTTATCTCACCCTGACATCGCGTGGTTGGAATCAGGTGCCGTGGGCGGCGGATCAACTTGTTTGCGGACCAACTGCTACGACTCCAGCCACGCGAGGTATCCGCCCTGGGACCTGTGAAACGACGACGGCGGGTGGCCTGGGGGGCGCCAGCTCGCTACCACCGGCCCTACGCATACCGCAGCATGCCGCGTAGCGTGAGCGGCGTTAAGGCTCCGTCTCCGCTTTGGGTTGGAGACAATGGGTTGCTCCGCAGTGTTAGCTTGGTCCGCAACGACACTGTCCCTGAGGCTGTGCCTCGCTCGTCACAAGCAGTGGTTGAACCGCCGCCGCAGATGCTCCGCGGGCTGTCTCTCATGCCTGGTTGGCCGGCGCCGGCCCTGCCAAACACCCTCAAACAGCACCTCGTCGTCTGCGCCCGTCCAATTGCCCACCGACGCAGGGCTGGCGCCGTGCCAACACCGGGCAGATGTTTTGCCCGGGCAATCCCGCCGTCAATGCCGAGTATCCCGAGTGCACGCTTGCTCGACGAGCCCCCTCTTCCATGCGCATTTTGCCGCCGGAGCCCTGACCCGGCAACGGAGAGTAGGTAATCGGGCGATTGACGCGTATCAGTGCCCACCCCGCTGGTATCGTCGTCACAGGACCTGGCTGCGGGGGTAGGGCCGCAGGAGTATCACATCTGGGGTCTGGGGTACTCCAGACTGATGAGGGCGCAATCTGTGGCCAGTGGGCCCACTTGGTCAAAAGGAGCTCGCCGCGCACCTTGCCATCTATCTTATCCTTTCCCTTCGCCACACCGACTTTCACGGCGACTAACTCATCCACAATGTCCCAGCTCGACCACGACAAAGACAACGAGAAGTACCTCCACAGTGTGGAGGTCCGCTCCGCCTCCTCGCAGGACAAGGAGAAGGGCTACACGGGCAATGTCACGATGCACGACGAGGTGTTTGGCGACATCAACGAGGACGGCCCCAACTACCGTGGTGTGAGTTTGCTCGGCGGAGGCGGAGCACTCGCCGCCGGCCCCACCGCCAAGGCACCATATAGCCACTCCACTTCCCACCCGCAGAGCTAACTGCAGCTTGGTAACCTCGGCGCCATCGTGATCATGACCAAGACCATGATCGGTCTCGGTATCCTGTCCATTCCCTTCGTTTTCATGGCGGTCGGTCTCGTGCCCGGCATCATTGTCATCATTGTCATCCAGGTGAGTCTCACGTCAGCCGCGTGATCTGACGCCAGGCCATGATGACCTGGGCAAACTGGCAGGTCGGACAGACCAAGCTCCGCCACCCCGACGTGTGGGGTGTCACCGACGTCGGCCGCAAGCTCGCTGGCCGCTTTGGCGAGGAGTTCCTCTCCATCTCGTTCCTTCTCTGTACGTATGCCAAGAGGTCGCCCACGGGGTAATCTCGCTGGGGTTTACCCTGAGGATTAGGAATTTGGTTCCGTTCCTAATCGGGGTTGGCGAGCGAAGCGAGGCTGCAGAGTGGCACACCTTCTGCAGCTCCGCCGAGATCGTCCAACCCTCTGCGATGGCGAGCCATTCGGACAAGGCACTGACACACGCAGACATGATCTTCATCGCCGGCTCCGCCATCCTGGCCGTTTCTACCGCGTTGAACGCGATCTCGCTCCACGCCACCTGCACGGCCGTGTTCGTGGCCGTCTCGGCCGTCCTGGGCTTCATGCTCATGTCGATCAAGACCCTCCAGGAGGTCTCGTGGCTCTCCTGGGTCGGTGCGGTTTCCATCCTTGCCGCGCTCCTTATGATGGTCGTCGTTGTCCCCCTGCAGGACCGCCCTGCCGCTGCCCCTCAGACCGGGCCTTGGGACAAGGACCTCAAGATCTTCAACAACCCGTCGGTCGCCGACGCGCTCAGCGGTGTCTCCACCGTCGTCTTCTCGACCGCCGCCATCCCCGCCTTCTTCTCCATCGCCGCCGAGATGAAGAACCCCCACGCGTACACCCGCTGCATGCTCATTTCTGAGGGCATTGCTACCTCGTTCCTCGTGCTCGTCGGCACCGTGATCTACTACTACTGCGGCCAGTACGTCGCCGTTCCCGCCCCCGGCTCGGCTGGTGTCCTTTTCAAGCGCATCTGGTGAGTGTGGAGACGGAAGATCCGACTTTCCAGACGATTTCAGTCTGTTCTGTTTTCTTCCGTTTTCTTAGCGAGTCGCTAACAGCAGCTACGGCATTGCCATCCCCGGTCTTGCCATGTCGCTCTGCATCTACGCGCACGTCGCGGCCAAGTACATCTTCGTCCGCACGCTCCGCGGCACCAAGCACCTCGCCACCCACACCAAGCGCCACTGGATCACCTGGTTCACCTGCACCGGCGGCGTGACCCTCATTGCGTACGTCATCGCCTCCGCTATCCCCGTCTTCAGCACCCTCTGCTCGCTCGTCGGTGCCCTCTTCGGCTGCTTCGTCTCGGTGTGCCCCATGGGCCTCATGTGGCTCAAGGACAACTACTGGGGCAAGCCCAAGACGATGAAGCTTCACCTCGGCGCCGCGTGGGCCATCTTCGTCGTCATCGCCGGCATCTTCATGACCATCGGCGGCACGTACGGCTCTGTCGTGGCCATGATCAACGCGGGCTCCGAGGGCAAGCCATGGTCGTGCGCCGACAACTCGGGCACGGTGAAGACCGCGTAGGCGTCTTCTCTGTTCAACATCAGCGCAGTAATACATGAAGCTAGCGGGGTTGTTTAAGGGTTCAGCGTCAAGTGGCGCACAGGAGTTGTAGTGCTAGCATAGGGAGTTGGTGGTTGTGAATGAATATCTTACATCTCCTCAAGTAGTGCCTTGTGGATATCCGGGTGTTAGCAGCGGTGGCACATGTGTGCACTTGTTATCGGCGGCTATCGGTCACGTGATGTCTCCTAGCTCACTCTCAGCCGCCGGAGCCGTACATCAACATCTGCATCGCTCTCCTCTCGCTCTTCTCCGCAAACTAAAAGCGCACGGCCCCCTCCCTCTCCGTGCTGACCGGCTCACGACGCTTCGCCGGATGAAGGCATCCGCGTGACCTAACCCCACCTCCACCGTAGAGTGGGGGCAGGCACCGGTCAACCTACCGTCCCTCGGCATCGCAGGCAATCACACGACGAGGTATCCAGCGCACTGGTCCACAGTCGCAAGGTGGGCAAGACGATCGGGGTGGGGGATCTGCATCCTTGCGGTATTCCCCTTGTGGTTCCTGGTGGCAGCCGCGGGAGACAGTGGGGGTTGGATGACTTTGTGTGCGTTCTTAAGACAGGATGTGGACGCGAACGACGGCCCACCACCTCACCAGAACTCAGACCTACACGCTCGCCATGAAGACCGTACTCGCCCTCCTGTCTGCCGCCGTCATCGCCGCCTCGGCGGCAGCCCACCCCCAGCTCGACTTCTTCGACCTCGTCCCGATTATGATGGTCAACCAGACCGCGGCGCTCACGATGCCGCTGAGCAAGCGCCAGGAGTGCACCAACAACTGGAAGCAGTGCGACGGCGTCGGCTGCATCCCCCCCGACAGCGTGTGCTGCAACGGTGCGTCCCCGTCGCTCCTCAGCTGACGCCAGACGGCTCGTACTGCGCCGGCACGACGGCCTGCGTCGGCAACAACACCTGCTGCCCTACGGGCTGGCAGGCGTGCTCCGGCACCAACTTCTGCGCCCCCGAGACCGCCACGTGCTGCCTTGGTATGTGTTTTCAGAGGCCAAGCTGACACCAGAGGGCAACGGCTACTGCTCGCAGGGATTCACGTGCGTCCCGAACGGCGGTTGCTGCCCGAACGGACGGACGTGCTCCATTTGCCCCCGCGGCAGGATGTGCAGTGCGTCGACAAGTGGGGCTGGCTGACATGCAGAGGCGGACGGCGCCGGCTCAGGGACCTCGACGGGCTCCACCGGCAGCGGCAACGGTACCAACGGGAACGCCGGGGGTGACGGGAACGCCGCCGAGATGAGCAACTCGACGGGCTCCGCGGTTGTCGGCCAGGTGACTGTTACGGTCACGGCCACGCCGACCGCCGGCCCCAACAGCGGCGCGAAGCAGGTCGTACCGGCCGTCGCCGCCGTGATCGGCTGCGCAATGCTCGCTACCATCCTCTAAACGCCATTGTGAGGCCATAGTGGCCGTGCTTCGAAGGGTGTGCCTTGGTTCCATAGTCGGATCCGTCCGTTTCGGAAGTCAAAGTCTAGCAAAAGAATGCATGTCATGTTCTGCAGATCAGCAGCGCTGTGGCTGCATATGGCTACCGCATGGACTCCCTGCGCCAGACCACATGAGGAGCGCTCGATGCGCGCGCTAAGGCATGTAGGCATGCACACGTCGTGACAATCAATAGTGCGGGGAGAGGTGGGCAAGGTGTGATCGACAGTGGGGGAGCAGGGTCCTGACGTCACGTGAAACGGGCGGAGGTGGGGACTCCGACGTGCCCGTGGCTCGTTTCATCCCGCAAACTAGTCAGATGAGGAGGGGAGGAGCCCCCGAGCGGCCGCGGAGGACTCGGACTCGGCGCTCGTGCTCCGAGCTGAGCCGTGGCTGAGCCAACGCCTCGGCGCGCTTGGGCGGTCGCGCGGCGTCAGCCTCACTCCAGCCCTTGGAAGAGAGCCCCTGTCCATGCGACGATACGCGCCAAGGCCTATTGGGAGCCGCAGTCCACTGACTCACCGCGACAGGGCGGACGACCATGTCTTTCGAGTCGTCCGTGCCGACAAAGCTTCTTGTCGAGGTGCTGAACGTGCCGAGGATGCCGAGCTCGGACCGCGCGACCGGGTTAGCAGCGATCCATTCCCGGTGACTTGATCGATCAAGGGGCCTGTTCGGCATCGTCAGCTTGTCTGCTCATGAACTGGCGGCAGTAGCTGTCACGGCGCAGCGTGGACTTCAAGTACCAGTCTGATAGTAGTCTGATTTGCTCGAGCTCTGCCGATCCTGAGATGGGGTTCAGAAGCTTCCTGGGTTCACATATCCGCCGTGGTAAGGTGGAGCAATGAGTCTGCCCACCCCCATACGGCCAGAGCTTGCCACTGACGTGCGCGTTGGTTCTCCACCTTCCTAAGCTGGCTGGGACAGTGCGTGGTGGGTGGGAATCGGATGCAGATGCGGTCAAGGCACACCGCACCAGGATGACGCTGCGCCAGGACTCGCGGTGGTTGGTGGTTTTTCGGAGGGGGCCGCTCTCGCTCAGGCCGCTGCATGCACATGAATAGGAGCGAGAGTTGTATCCAACTGCCCATTGCTTGGGCCCACCAAGGGACACTTGGAGTGCGGCACTTCCGCGACCGCGAACAGCGGGTGGGTGGCCTGCACAGCACACAGCGGGCGGGCTGCTCTCATGGCGAGGGGTGAGTCAACGGGCTGCGGCACCGTCAAAACATACCAACGCGTTTTCCCCATGCCTCATTCCATTTGCTTCCGTGCTTCTTCATGTGTGCTTCTCCCGACGCCAATCATGCACTCTTCCTCGTTCCCGTTCACACACGCCCACAGCCCACAACTTGTCAGGCTCCAGCAGCTGCGGCTGTCGACAGTGTCGCCCTTGTTCTGGAAGAGTAGACACGGAGAGTATCAAGGCAGAGTGCGGAATGGAGGTAGGGAGATAGGGAGAGTGGAATGTAAGTGAGTCAACCTCCACCTTGTAAAGCGGGGCACCACTCTCCTCACAGCGACCTGGTCTGTGCGCACAACCTCCTCACTCACTCGTCACACAAAACACTCTCATTCACTCACTCTCTCTTCCATTCATCCATCGCCACCATTCTCTCACACTCCTCGTCCTTTGTCCCTCCCAGAGCTATCATGGATTCATCCGCCGGCCCCGAAGCCGCCAAGGCGCCGGACATTGCCGTGAGCACCGTGCTCGCACCGCTCTGACCCCAGGACTCTCCCGATCCGTGCCCCCAGGACGCTGATCGCTCGGCAGTCGAGGGCTTTGAGGCCCCCTCCGCCATCATCGACGCCACCGAGGCCGCCAAAGACGGTGACACCTCGGCGATGACCACCGGCTCGCCCGAGATCGCCGGGAGCAACTCAGCTCTCGCCACCGAGAGCAACTCGCCCGACGCCACCGCGCCGAGCTCGCCTTCTCAAGCCGATGCCACACTTCCTCCCGACGAGCCCGCCGTCGAGGAGCCCGCCGCCGAGGAGCCCGCCGCCGAGGAGCCCACCGCCGAGGAGCCCGCCGCCGAGGAGCCCACCGCCGACGAGCCCGCCGCCGACGAGCCCGCCGCCGAGGAGCCCACCGCCGACGAGCCCGCCGCCGACGAGCCCGCCGCCGAGGAGCCCGCCGCCGAGGAGCCTGCTGCTGCTGAGGGGTTGACCGTACCCGATTCTGCTCAGGGCGCCACCGGCACCGTGACGACTCCTGATGGGGCGACCGACGGGCCTCCTGCAAGTGAAGCCGGCGCACTTTCGGCGAGCGGCGTTAGCACCCCCTCCTCGAATCGGGTTGGAGAGGCTGCACCGCCGGCTGCGGCTGCACATACATCTTCGGCTGCACCTCCCGCTCCTAGTGCAGCTTCTGCAGCAGTGGCTCCCTCCCAGGTACGCCTTAGTGGTTCACTCCGCTCACTCCGCAGCCAGGTTCGACGGTCACCCCTGCTCCAACAGCAGTGTTGTCCATCGCGACGGCAGCCGCTCCTGCTGCGGCTGCACCTACATCTGCGGCTGCACCTCCCGCAGTCGCACCTGCTACCGCTGCGCCTCCTGCTGCGGTTGCAACTCCCGCCGCAGTTGCGCCTCCCACCGTGGTTGCACCTCTCACCACGGCTGCACCTCATACTGCGGGAGCAGCACCTGCAGGTGTCGCACTTCAAGGAGTGGGGAATGCAACCTCTGCCTCCCCTTGGCCGCCAGGCTTCGCCTCCCTTCTTCTGCCCGGCATCCACTCCTCCTGGATGGCGTTGAACCCCATCGGCCATAAAGCTGTGAGTGACACCACTATGCCCTTCACTCGTGAGAAGAGAGGTGGGAGACTCGCATGGGCGGGCGACGGACGTGGTCCTATCCGACGCGGAGTGACACTGCTCTTTCTGTTTCCAGCCGAAAGAGGAGATACAGGCGAGGATGGACTTCACCGCACCTCTGGCTTCCGGCCCTGCTGCGGGTGTTGTGGCAGCGCGGACGTCCAGCCTGCGCTTGTCGGCAGCACCTCCACTAGCGAGCACACTTGGAGCTCCGATGGCGGCAGGTTGCGGCCAAGGCCCCCATTGAGGTCTAGTACTGACGTCCAGGTCGAAACACTCTCCTCTCCCAAGCCGGCGTCCAGCAGTGTTAAGAACAAGGTCACCAAAGAGAACAAGACCGAGGATACCGAGGACAGCGACGGCATGCGCACCACCAAGACCGTCACCGAGACCGAGACCACCGAGATCCCCTCGCAAGGCGTGATTGTCACGATCACCAAGCAGACCATCACTACTCGAACTGTCCAGGTCACTCCAATCTCTGTTCCCGCCGCCGCAATCCAACTCCCAGAGCAACCTCGGAAGATCGTCGACTTCAACATCTACCCCCACATTCTTCAGAACGTTGCCCGCTACGCCTCCCCGGACGTCCTCCTCCGGCTCCGTGCCACTTGCAAGGATGTCCAAAGAATGGCGGATAAACATCTATGCCAGCACGTCGTCCCCTCTGAAGGCGAGAACCTCCGATCGAAGCACGCGCGGATCTGGTTTGACGCCGATGACGACCGCGTCAGGAACGCTCGGTTCATCGACCTCGGAGATTCTTACGCAGAAGTAACGGCCGCTGTCCTCAACAACTTTCGCCCACAGTTGGCCAACATCCGCCTCATTCGCACCGCCATCGAGTCCGGCTTGTTTGGTCCCAGCCCGCCGATCGAGGCTATCGCGCAGGCCGTGCCGGAGGCGTGGCTCTCCACGCGCATCGCCCTGAGTCGTGGCTTCAGCGAGCGCCTTCCCCTCATCCACCACGGTGGCCGCTTCCGGCTTCGTTGGGACTGTCCGTGGACAGGGGCGGAGACAATCCGGCATTGCGTCATTCACCTCACTTATCACGCGCAGCACAGCCGCATGAGCGAGAACAAGCTCGACCTTCGCTTTACCACACTCAACCTAACGATGCCCCGCACGCACTACGTCATCATCACCCAGCACGAGCAAGAGGACCGGCGTCTGCGTTTTGCGAAGAAGCAGAAGCTCCCGCAGCTCGCCATGCCGCCCGTCAAACCGGCCCTTCTCAACACCCTCGCGCATAACATCGTTCGCCCGCATGCCGCCCGCATCGTGCTCGTCAATGCGGACCAGTGGAGCCCCGACTGGCTCAACCGCAAGTTCAAGTACAGCGTGACCGGCGATCAAATCGTGGAAGAGACCACACCCGATGCTGGTATCCTCGAGCGCCTCAAGTGGTGGATCCACCACAACGCGGTGTCCGTAGCGGCGGGCGACGAGTTCACCAAGAACCAGGCGATCGAGAACATCTCGTTCATCACCATGGCCGAGTTCAAGGAGCGCGTGCCGACCGACGAGATGTTCGACCTCATGACAGACCCGGTGGGAAGGATTGGGGTGGAGAGTGAGACGTGAGTTTCAATACATTGGAAATCTCACAAGCGCTCACCGATGACAGGTCTCCGTATATATGAGACCAGGTAGACAGCCAAGCGTACATGCATGGACATAATGTGACTGTAGGCGCATGTCGGCAGGTGCGCTGCCTACAACCATTCCAAAATTGGTGATGCGACGGGAACTGTGCACGCCGATGCGCACGCGGAGCGTCACCGGCCTGGGTATCCATCATTGTTTACACTATGGTGTCACGTAGAGTCTAACCCCCCTCCTGCGGATGGTATTGACGTTCTACCTCCTCCAGCAATCTTCTTCGAGCTCTCCAGTCCTTCCAAGTACAAGCATGTCGCTCAGTGACGGAGACCATCGTCTCCTGCAGAGTATGCATTATAGCTCCAGTACAACTATGCATCCCCAACTGCCGCTCGTCCTGGCGGGAAACATGTCCAGCCAATTGTGACCAGGTGGTCGAGGACCGAAGCGCCGATTGGCGGCAATTGGCGGATGGTGCGCCCAGCCACTCGGAGTCGCGGCGATCGCGCAGACCGGCGGCTTGGCAGTTAATTGCGCCCCTCGCACACACATACAGTAAACACTTCACATTTTTCACAATCTCTCCTCTTCATCTCTTCTTACCTTCTCGAGCTTGTCCAACGACCTCTGCTCCTACCACCCGCTCATGCCCTCCACCACCACACCCAACAGCGAGGCGGGCAGCAACCGAACCCACACCATGCAAACCGTCCACACCACAGTCGCCACCCAGATCGTGGGTGGCAACAAGATCACAACCGAGACGACTACCGTCACCGTCATCACATCAACGACGACTACCACCACTCGCGTCATCGCGTGCGAAGTCGCATCCGCAGACGACTACGTGGCCCACACTCCGCCCCTCCCGCGCACACAGGAGACGGATAGGACACCCCCCAGCTTGGGCTCCAGCGCGCCAGAGGCGCTGATCCCCAAGCCTCGCCCCAAGGGCTACCCCCTCCTCGACCACTCCTCATTTCCCCACATCCTCGATGCTATCGTCCGCGCTGCGCCCCCGCAGGCGCTACTCAATCTGCGCAGTGTCTCGCGCGAGATGGTGAAGAAGGTCGACCCCCTCCTCTGTCGCCACATCAAGGTCGAGTTCGACAACCTCCGCACTCGTCATGGTCGAATCTGGCTCTCTTGCCCCGACAAGCATTTCAAGCACGCCCTCGTCCTTGATCTTACTCACAACTTCCCCCACAAGAATGGTCCCGCCATCAACGAGTTCGGTCGCCATCTGAAAAACGTCAAACTCGTTCGGGCCAAGGAGCTCAACCCAGACGACATCGAAGCCATAGCGTGCATTTCTAGAGCTCCCCGGTCTCCGGGTCTTTGGGTCGCAACCTTCCTGGATGCGAGCCCGTGGTTCAAGTCCCCTTGGCCGCATCCGGAAGCGCTCAGCTGGAAGCTCGACTACACGTACACCATGCCCAAGGCTGCGATATCCCACTGCGTCATCAACATTGCCTACAACACCGTGCACTCTCGCCTGGGCCAGACGCCTCTGTCTGTCCGGATTCCCCATCCCACGGTTTTCCCCCAAATCGCCTTCTACATTATCTTCACTCCACGCACAACTACCCCCTGGTCCCAGAAGAAGCTACCTGCGATGCCCCCCATCAAGCCGTGCCTTCTCAACACCCTCCTCAACAGCCTCATTGTCCCGTTTCGTGCTCAAATCACCTTGGTCGACGTCGAGAGCTGGAGTCACCAATGGCTCCAGCGCAAGGGTCACATCGACCATCACATTGTGGAAGAGACAACGCCGTCGAACGCCAACATGGAGACGCGGCTTCGGTGGTGGGTCAATACAGCGGCCGCCTTGAAAATGTCGGGGCCTGGCACCAAGAAGAAGAAGAAAGCCGCAATGAAGAACGTGTCCTTCAAGAGCATGGAGTGGTTCCGTGCCCAGGTGGATGGATGCGACCCCTTCCTGTTCCCCTTGATCATAGGGGAGGACTTTGTCGAGGACAGGTACCGGCAGTAGATGGGGCTGAAAGTGAGGACAATGTTAGACAGATGATGTTTGTGAATGCATACCAGGTAGGTTGTACAACTGGATGAAGAAGGCGGAGAGTCATCGAGGATGCGCAGGAGTGCCACAGGCGGAATCAGATTCCCCGCCGCAGTCATGCTGATCTCTGTGCATCGTCACCGACCTCTCCAACAACGTCACACCGTACTCGCCTCCTCACCTCTAACTCCTCCACATCTACCCGCTTCACCACAGTTCTCAAGTCCTCGCAGCCAATATGCCGAGCATCCACCAAGGCGCTCCCGCGGCGGCGGCTGCTGGCGACGTAACCGACGTGAGCTTTCCCCATGCTAAACACTGACGCTAGCTTGCCGGCCCACCCGCCCCATCACCCACTCTCCCCCTTCACCCCACGTCGAGACGCACGAGACCCTCGAGCACATCCCCAACGGCACCCGCACCACCCGCATCACGCGCACCACCGAGACCACCGAGGACGGGCACAAGTTCACCACCGAGACGACGGCTGTTACCACCCTCACCACGGCGGTCAGAACCCGCATCATTGGCCGGGAGTATGCCGCCGAGGACGACTACGAGCTCCCTCCCACATCGCCGGGGCACACCGGCCCATGTGTGGACCCAGGCGACGACCCAACACCTCCTCCTCCCAGCAAGAAGTGCAAGCCGGATACCGAACCTGCGGCTCAAGCCTCCCCCAAGAGAGCGGCTATCGTCAAGCCACCCGTCACGATCGATCACACCATGTTCCCGCACATCTTGGAGCGCATCGTTGCAGCGGCCCCACCGCAGGCTCTCCTTAACCTCCGCAGCACGTCGCACGCGATGGTGCAGAGGGTCGACCCCATTCTCTGCCGCCACGTCAAGGTCGATATGGACAACCTCCGCACCCGATACGGCTGGATCTGGTTCGATCCTGGAGACAAGCGCGCGCGTCACGAAAGCTGTCGCCATCGATCTTCTTCGGTCCGACGACATCTCTCGCATGCTCCGTGATGAGCACCTCCGGTCGGCCAAGCAGTTCTCGACTCTCTTGAGCAACATCAAGCTCATTCGCACCAACAACTTTCGTAGGGACATTCTCGAAGCAGTCAAGGTTCTCTCGAAGCGCCTCCCGTCGGCTTGGGTCGTTACGCAGGTGGATGCGAGTCCCGCCAAAGCCTACCCTTGGGGCGCATCCTCCCCAACTAGTCCCCTGCTTGCTCTCCCCAACGACCCAGCTCTCCCCACTCTCAACTGGGTCGTCAACATCGCATACGATGCTCAGTTCGATCGTCTGGGGGAGTACCACCTCCGACTCAAAATCGACGAGGACTGGCACGATATTCGAAACCACTAAATTCTTTTCACTCGCTACACCAAAGACCATTCGGCTTCCACTCGCAAGTTGCCGGCCATGCCTCCCGTTCATCAACAACTCCTGAACAAGTTGGTTTCCAGCATCGTCAACTTAGGCTACCAACCCGTCTTCCTCGTCGGAGTGGAGACCTGGGACCATCGATGGTTGAATCGCACGTTCACCTTGTACCACGAGGACATCGTCGAGGACACCCACGCTGACGCCGACATGCAAGAACGGCTCGAATGGTGGATCGGGAAGCGGGCGGACGGAATGCACGCGGGCTGCGAGGATGATATTGAGATGTCCATGGAGAACGTTCACTTCATCTCGTATGAGGAGTTCTACGAACATGTGCCACATCCCCGCGAGGAGATGATGGACTTGATCCTGGGCTGGGACTTGATTGGGCAGCAACCATAGCAGGCTTTTAGATGTATAATGGCTAGACCCTCTGTCCTGCATGTCCTGTACGTGGTTGGAAGTAGGTAGCTAATCATCCCCATCCATGCGACGATCATGACGAGTCTTTGCCACACACGGGATCAAAAGCATATGTGAGCCTTACCCCTTTCCCCTTGCCTTGCGTTGCGTTGCACACCTCCACCTCATCATTGTCCACTCTTCTCACTCTTCCCACTTCATACTCTACCATCATACCAAGTACCGGCACAGGCACCATGTCCGCGACCGACGCCTCCGCAGCTCCCACAGCGGCTGGCAACTCGGGCCGAGTGAGTCATCCCCATCATCACCGTCACTCCGAGCGCAGCACTGACACCCAGGCGGACCTTCCCCTGCCCTCATCCACTCCGCTCCTTCCCCCCCACCCCACTCGTCCCCCACCCCGCACCGAGATCAAAGAGACAACCGAGAACATTCCGAACGGCACACGCACCACGCGCATCACCACGACGACCGAAGTCAACACCGACTGGATCGAGATCACGACGGAGAAGACAATCGTCACGACCGAGACGGTCGGCATCGTGGCCTACCGGAAAGTCTCCCCTGCCGACTACCCCTCTCACCAACGTCCGCCAAATGCCAAGCTTCCCCACGGCACGGCGAGTGGCCCAAAGGGAACTGCGAACCGCAGACCCTCGGCCTCCCCAGGTCACAAGAAGGGCAAGATTGCTTCGTCACCCCTTTCCCGGGCTCTTGCTCCCACCATCACATCGCCCCTGGCTCCCAGCACTCCTGGCGATCCTGGCCCCCCTAAAGACACTGTCGTTACCAAGGCCGTCACCATCGACCACACAATGTACCCTCACATTCTCGACCGCATCATTGCGGTCGCCCACCCGAAGGCACTCCTCAAGCTACGCGGTACATCCAAGAGTATCACCGACCGTGCCAACAGTCTCCTCTGCCGCCACCTCAAGGTCGACCTGGACAGCATTCGGTCACGCTACACATCGCTCTGGCTTCCAGATGGTGACCCCCACCTGGCGGCGGCTATCTCCCTCGACGTCGACAGGGTTTACGACCGGGCTAATCGTCTCCTCTGCTTCCCCCAGAACCTCGAGGATGAAGACCCCATGGCCCGTACCCTCAAGAGCTTTGCCTCCCAGTTCAAGCATCTCAGCCTTGTTCGCTTTCGCGACTGGCACTACCAGGCTCAAGGGTGTTTCGAGGCCCTCCTCCCACGCCTGAACAAGCCCTGGCTGGCCACTCGTATCGACGGCGGTTCATGGTCCGACAAACCTTGGAGCTGTGAGATGAAGGTCGTCCTCCCCCGCGCCCGGAAGAACGAACTCTCCGGTTGTGTGATCAACCTCGCGTTCAACATCAAGAACACTCGCATGGCGCAGACCAATGTCGCCATCAAGCTGAACCTGGACGACAGCCTGGCCTGGCAACACCCAACGTACTACATCCTCATTACTCGCTACAAGCACACGAAGAAGCACATCAAGGACGTCTTCGAACCCAGTCCCCCGGCAATGCCGATCCTCCTCAACACCCTCATTGATGCCCTCATCAGCTGTCCTGCTCATATTGTCCTGGTTGGCAGCGAGGACTGGGACGACCGGTGGCTGGGCCGCAAACACACCACCAACGACACTCTCGTCGAGGCCTCTGCCGCTGACGCGTCCCTACGTGATCGGATGGGATGGTGGATCCGGGCTAAGGCTGCCAAGAAGTTCACAACTGCCGCCGCGGTTAACACGGCGGTCGCCAATATCCAGTTCATTTCGTGGGCAGAGTTCAAGGAGAGGGTCCCGACTCGCGAGGTGTTTGATCTCATGGTGGACCCGGAGCTGTGGGAAGGAGGGAAGTACATTTTGTAACACAAGTACCAGTCGGAGACAGCTGTGTATGGAACGTGTAGCTCGTGAAGCCTGTGAAGCGAAGTCGGATGCTTTCGAAGAAGTAAAGGACTGACACATGTGTCGAGCCACATCGCCAGGCCTCCGCCCGTAACTCGGCTTACGTCTACTTGCCAGGTTGCCAGACGTGGTACGGGTGCGCAAACCCTTGTACAGCTCTAA
The DNA here is from genome assembly GCA_023630115.1 of Cutaneotrichosporon sp. PK4640. Taxonomy (NCBI): domain Eukaryota; kingdom Fungi; phylum Basidiomycota; class Tremellomycetes; order Trichosporonales; family Trichosporonaceae; genus Cutaneotrichosporon; species Cutaneotrichosporon sp. PK4640. Next base: position 39,456 of record JAMALN010000069.1, on the reverse strand, counting down.
TTCAGCCATTTCACAAGCAACCAGCCACTATGCGTGTCGACTCATCGTACGGAAGCAAACAGAGTCTTGCCACCGCCCTTTTAACCAAGATGGCGCTCCACTCTCTCTTCCATCCAACACTCCACCATCATACCAACAACATCCACCCAAAGGCCATGTCGTCGATTAACGACCTCATGAGGTCCTCCCAGGACCAGCTGAAGGCCATCCAGGACGATTTGGAGAAGCTGCGCGCCACTCTCCAAGACTCCTCAAGCACCGTGAGTACCACGCCAGACAACCTAACCAGCAGGCGACTTCGTCCACTCGCCACCCCCGCCCTCCTCACCAAGAAGCAACCGAGTCCACCGAGCTCATCCCCAACGGCACCCGCACCACCCGTACCACCACGACCACCACCGCATCCGGCGGCATCGAGTCCAAGACGCAGGTCACCATCGTAACCAGCATCACTACGACAACCCGGCAACTCGCTCCTAAGGACGGCACCCCCGCCACCTCCCTTCCCAGCCAGAGCGGCTGCCGCGCCACCACCCTCAACCCTTCCCGCCCCTTCTCGTTCGGTGACATAGTGGGTGGCGGGGATATTTCACCCCGTGCGCCGCAGACCGGCCCCAACAACCGCTTCTCGTTCGGTCAGAGTCTGGGTGGCGGAGATCACTCAGTTTCGCGCCCGAGCGGGCCCTTCAGCTTTGGGGACAGGCCCACCACCGCTGGCACTTCCAGCGGTGGGTCCTTTGGTACCGGCGCAAGCAGTAGCAGCGTACCCTCAGGCAGTGGGCTCTTTGGCACTGCACCCTCGGGCAGCGGCCTCCTTGGCGCTGGCACGAGCACTAGCAGCGCACACTCAGGAGGTGGGCCCTTTAGCACAGCACTCTCCGGCGGCACATGCACCTCAAACACCGCCCTCCCTACTACAAGGTTGGGCAGCGGCCTCTTTTCTGCTCTCCAGAGCAGCGGTCTTTCTCGGCCTCAGCAAGAGTAAGATCATGAGCCCCCGAGATGTACACCACCTCGACATAGCGCCAGCCTCGGCCCCTTAGCAAAGCCACTGTTGCGTCCAATGTCGCTTCAATATAATTTCCGTAGCCCTCCCTACATCTCTGTAGCTCCTCCAAAGATGAATATCCATTGTAGTACTTTATCGGTAGCCCTGTCCGCGACCCTTCACCTTAGCCTAGTCAGTCACCTGCGGCATCCTCGTGGTGCATGACAGTACTGCCCTTTTCGGACATTCGCAAGGGTAGGGTGAGGGTATTACACTTTGTGCCTCGGTACCCACAGTGTGGGGAGCAGGTCGTCGAGGTCAAGAGCAAACTCAGGAGGCCTGATGTTAACCTTTGCCACCACCTCTCACCCCCCGCTACGCTTACCACGCCAACTTGCCGTACCTGGAACCTGGAAGACTGTGGCCTAGTGTTGCGAATCCAATTCAACCGCCAGCCAAGCAACCAGCCCCCCTGCGGTCGACTCACACTAAGGGAGCAACTCAAACTTTGCCACCATGATATAACAAAGGCTGCTCGGCACACACTCTCTCTTCACCCAACACTCCATCACCAAAACCAACAACATCCACTCCAACACGATGTGGTGGCTCGTCGACCAAGTGAACAAGCACCTGAAGACCATGCGGGAGCTCATGGCGACGTTGGGTCTCGCCGAGCCGGGCACTCAAGTAACCACCAGTGCAGTGGAGCGCGAGCTGACTTCTAGACCAACTCTTCGACTTCGACGACTCGCCACCCACCCCCTCCGCGTGTCGAGACTACCGAGTACAGCCAGCGAGTCCCCAACGGTACCCAAACCACGCGCACCATCACCACCACTACCGTCACCCTCGACTGGCTGGAGATCAAGTCGGAGGTCAAGATCTTCACCACTACCACCGACTCCCGGATCGTGGAGTGCAAGAGAGTCTCGCCTGAAGATTACACCCCTGTCGTCTGTCCTCCGGCACAGAGGGACAGTGTGGTCGGCGCTCCTCAGCCCAGCGGCTCCCAACCCTCCCAGGTCTTTTCGAGTCAGGGTGACGGCCCTCCCTCCGTTCCGCCACCGAGCGGCGGGCTGTTTTACACTCCCAGCTCGAGCGGCAGCAACACACAGGGCGGGAGCTTATGTGCCCCGAGGCAGAGTGGCGGACTCTTCTATGCCCCTCAGCACACCGGTGGAGTGATCAATACAAACCCGACGGTCAACTCTCTCGGAGCACCCAGTCAGCACTGTGCGCCCGCCAAGCTCTGTGCGCCTGCCAACCTCAATGGTCCCATGGGACCTCCTCCGTTACTTGGACAGACTGTCTCGCACGACACCTGCCATGGCGCCAACCCCCGCCCCTCAGCGTACCACGGAACTGCGTCGACCATCAAGCCTCTCGACCACCAGTCCTTCCCCCACATCTTCGACCGCGTGATTCGCGACGCCTCCCCTCACGCCCTCCTCAAACTGCGTGGAACGTCCAAGGCCGTTGCCCAAAAGGTGACTGACCGCCTTCGGCGCCACATGGTGGCGGACAGAGGGCAGCTGCGCATGCGCTACGGCTCGGTCTGGGTTGACAGCCTGGACCATACCGCCTCGTCTCACGCTGTTACTCTTGATTTGCCTTCTCTGTTGTTGCATCTTTGTCAAGATATGAGCTTCGCCCTGCCTAAGCTCCGGCTGATTCGGACAGGTTCTGTCCTCGGGTACAGCGACAGCCAGATTCTTGTCTCAAGGGCGGCCTCCAGTGCCAACAGCGACGACCTGTGGCTCGTTTCGCACCTCTACGTCTCGGCTCCATTCGAGGGCGGCTACGAATCCACACCCCGGGTGCGCTGGCAGGTCACCCGCCGTGGCACGGAAAAGATCAAGAACTGCGTAGTTAACATCCAGCGGGATGTGGAGCACGACCGCTTCGAGGGGACGAACCTGAGTATCGAGGCTGAAGCAGGGAAGACTACATACATTGTCTTTTCTCACCACCCCGCCGGGCACCGGTTCAGTTGGAATTCGGTTCGCAGGAATGCTATGCGTCCTGTCAAGGTGCAGCTCTTGAATAGTCTTTTGGACAGTATCGTTGTCCCTGGCCTGGCCAAGGTTGTTCTTGTCGGCATCGAAGAGTACAGCCATACCTGGCTGGGAGACTCCTACTTGAAAGCTGGGGATACTCGCATCGAGCCTCCCACTCCAGGCGGCGCAAGCTTGCGTACCCGCATCGAGGCATGGATCAGTCTCTTCAAGTCGGAGAGGGGCGGGAACACCGGCCAGGTTTTCACGGACATCTCCTTTATGAGCCTCACCGAGTTTGAGGCTGTAGTTCCCATGCAAGAGATGTTCGAGCTCATCATGAGCCAGTGAGAGCGGCACCTTCTCGACAGGCACCCACCAGTCCATCGCAAGCCCTCTCATAGCGTCCATAGCCATCTCTTCCATAGTCCATACCTGCTGCCTCTACGAATGAATCGTCTGTAGTGTGGTACAGTATCCTCTGTTGCCTCCTGTGATGTGCGAGCACATCTGCCTGCGCTGTCCAACCTCTTGTGTATTGTCAATCAGCAGTGGAGCGAGGGGCGGACGTAGGGGTGCGGGGCCGGGTGTGGAGCCAGGTGGTGCGAAGTCATCACTGATACATCTTCGCCACCAACCCCAACCTTCCGTTCCTTTCACCCAATCACTCATCGCACAATCCACCCGACCCCTCAACCTCCATTCCCTCAGCCTCCCTCGACCTACACGGCTTTGGAGGGCAGCGCCATCATCCCTATCCGCCCACTACGGTCCTCGACACCAAGATTCCAGGGGCCACCAGGTGAATGGGGAAGGGAAGGAACGCCAACTAACTCTCAGCCGCCGAGTGTGACACCTTCCTCGTCCTACACAGCATCCCCCGCCACACATCCCATTCACACTCCAAAAAGCAGGTCCTCAGGCGCGAGCATCACTCTCTGCGACATGCCAGACGTCAACGCTCATGGGGCACGCGAGCCGACCGTCCAGACCACCGTCGGGGACGACGGCGCACGCACGACCACCGTCACCACGCACACCACCGAGACCACCGAGGACGGGTACGAGGTGACGACCGAGACGGTGACGACCACGACAACTCGCATCAGCGTCCGCAAGGCGCCCGCTCGCGAGCCCACCCCGTCCCAGAACCACAAGTCCTCGCCGACCATCCTCGACCGTGGCATGTACCCACATCTCTTCGACATGATTGTCAACGGCGCGCCGCCCGAGGCCCTCCTCAAGCTGCGTGGGACATCGAAGGACGTCAAGGAGCAGGTGGACAAGATCCTCTCGCGGCACGTCGTCCTCGACGAGGGGAACAACCTCCGCACTCGCTACGGCTACATCTGGTTCGATGAGGGCGACACCCGACTCCACAACGCTGTGACCCTCGACCTCGGAGGGTCTGAAGCGGACACTGAAGGTGTCATGCGATTCAGCTACTCCCTGCCAAATCTCAATCTTATTCGCACCATGGAGGAGCCGTACAGATGGGACGCCGAAGCTATTCAACAGCTGGTTGGTGAGGTTGAGGACATTGGTGTGGAGCAGCTTTGGATGGTGTGTCACGTCGACGAGACAATACACTTTCTCTCCGAAAAGGCACCGAAAATCTCCACACTCCCCCTTCCCTCCAACCTGTTAGACATCATTCTCAACATCTCCTACTCGGCGCTCCATGAGCGCTTTGCCGAAGCAAGCTTTGAAGACTTCGAGTTCCCCGTCCCCAAGGATCAAGGCGTTCCCGTCTTCTACCTGATCTTCAACCGCGTAGCCCCCGACGAAGGCCGTGTCTCCATCCCTCCCATGCGGACGGGTCTTCCCCCTCCGATCCGTCCTCGCCTGCTCAACACCCTCCTCGCCAGCATGGTTAGTAACACTAAAATCAACATCAACCTCGTCGACGTTGACTCCTGGCCACATGGGTGGCTCTCGCGCAACTTCTATTACCGTGGAGTCAACATCGTGGAAGAGACAGCCTCAAGTGCCAATCTGCAAGAGCGACTTCTATGGTGGTTCGAGACCATGATCAAGATTCGGTACCACTCGAAGCCCAACAAGGGGAAGCGGTGCCGTCGTAAGGCCAAGTTCATCGCTAGCTATGAGCTACGCAAGCGTGTTTCGTCACAGGAGGTGTACGAGAGGATCATGAAGCCGTGAGCGTTTATAAGGCAGCCTGTTCCGCAGAGTCAGCTTGTAGAGTGACCCCTCCGGCCGAAGCATAGTATCTGCATGATGTGATTGACCTGAAGCACGCCCGTTGTGTGCTGTACCGGGCTGGTGTATTGCTCACCGACTGTAGAGAGGGGCGAGATGGGAAGTGGACAGGGGGCAAGGGGATAGTATAGAACCTGGGTGCAATGGCGATCATTTGGGTGGAGGTGGTGGAGGTGGAGGTTGACCATGACTTGAACCATCTCCTCTTCCTCGCCCCCTCCTCATTCTCATCATTCTCATCATTCTCATCATCTTCTTCATCTTCTTCATCCTCCTCCCATTGTCCTTTCCTCACAGCTCCCTCCATCATCCCTCTTTACGCCCACTCGCGCTCACCCTCACCTCCATCCCGCACCTCGCGGCCAGTCCGCTCGCCCACTCCTCATTCAGGATGGCTGTTCTCAACAACCTTCCCTCGGGTAACACCCCGCTCTACACCAGAGTGAGTAACTGCGCTGCACCTTCCTCCCTCGACTCCCTCCTTGCTAACCCACAGACACCGACAAGTCATTCCTCGCCTTCCGCATCAACGGCCCCTTCCACGTCAGCGACCGCACCTATGGCGTTGACGACGCCAACCCGCCCTTCTCCGTCCCACCCCTTCCCTTCAACATCATCCACCCCAGCCTCCGAGCGCCCCGAGGCCTTACCACGCTCCGTCTCTCTCAGCACCACCGAGAAGGTCGACGGCAATGCCCGCTCCACCCAGACCACCACCACCACAACAGAGCTCGTCGAGGGCGGCTACGAGGTCGTGACGGAGACCACAGTCGCTACCGCGACCCACACGCGCTCGATGGTCCGCAAGATCGGCTCCACAGCCACCTTCCCTCCCAGCACCTTCTCTCTCTCCGACTCCTCTTGGCAGCTCGAGCCCTACAACAAGAAGCCTAGGACCTCGTCTGTCGACCACATGTCGAGCTCGCCTAAGGTGCAGGCGATGCTGAGCCGCTCCATGTTCCCACACCTCTTCGCACTTGTCCTTGCGTTCTCCGGCGGTCGCACCATGCTCAAGCTCCGCGAGACGTCCAAGGACGTCCGCGACCAGGTGGACAAGCTCCTGTTCCGCCACCTCGTTGTCCAAGGCGAGGAGCTTCGTACCCGGGTTGGAGGGTTGCGGGCGTCCCGGGGAGACACCAGGGCAATGTTTGCAACAGCCGTAGACACCACGGGCGGCACCCCTTGCCCAGCCACCAGTTCGGCGGACCTGCGTCTCAGCAACGTTTCCCTCGTTCGCCTCAAGAACTCGGAGTATGCCTCCCGCTCTCTGCTCTCCGATTTCGCGCAACGCACCCAAGCTTCGTGGATTGTTCAACACATCGACGCACACGCCTGCCAAGATTCCGATGAATTGATCTTGGAGTTCAAGTCGACCCAGGCTTTCCAGCACCACGTTGTCAACATCAGCTACTACAAGGACGACCCGCCTTTTACTGGCACAGCCTTTGTAATGTACCCTCGGTTCTCCCTCTCGAATCGCAGCCACTACATCATGTTCACCCCGCGCACGAAGCCAAGCAGCAGTGATGCCGACCTACAGCCGTCCGACGGCGGCACGGTTGCCCGCAGCGGGCTTATCAACAGCCTGTCCGAGTGGCTGGTTAGCGGGGAGCCTACCAAGGTGTACCTGATCGATATCGACAAGTGGGAGCACTCCTGGCTCGACCGTACCTCCACCTTGGGGATGACGGGCCCGCAAGTGAAGGAGACGACGACGACAGACGCTGCTATGAGCACTCGACTTCGCTGGTGGATTGCAGCCGCGGCACGGGAGAAACTGGGTGCAGGGAAGGTGCAGCAGGCTCTCGACAATGTCCGCTTCATCACTCTCGACCAGTTCCGCTCAATGGTCCCGACGGCGGAGATGTTCAACGAAATTGTGAATCTGTAGATAGGAGAGGCGTGAGATACAGTAGAACGCTGGAGCAGTTTGCAGTAGTGATTATACCGAGCGTAGCGACATAGTATATCGCTCGTAGACATTCGTAGTAGGCAGCAGAGTAGCTAGAGTAGTAACCCCTCGCTTACATAGAACTGTCAATGTATCTCGTTCTCAGTCGTGCGGGATAATTAAAATATCTCATGGTTTGGGAAGCTTGGACCATGTTTGGTTCCAGATCTCACCTACCCTGACAGCGCCACCTCCACCTCAGCCCCCGCTCATGCCGCTCAGACCTCAGATCCATCTGCATCGTGGAATCTTTCTGTCTCTCTCTCGACCTCTCGCACTCTCGATCTCACACCTCACTTTCTCTCACTCAACCTCTCACCCACCACCATGCTCGACAGCGAAGCCTACCCACACATCCTCGATGAGATCGTGGAGTACGCCCCTCCCGCCGCCCTCCGCTCCCTCCGCTCAACCTCGCGCGCCCTCCGCACCAAAGCCGACGCCCACCTCTGCGACCACCTAGTCCTAAAGGACGGCGACTCGTGTGCCATGGACGCACTGACGGTATGGAGCCCTCCCTCTCCGCCCACCGCAGACTCGACCTCCTCCGAGATCGTCATCGTCCGACCCACCACCCGCACCGGCATGGCCCTTGTCCCGCCCGATGAGCGCCTCGACCAGGTCCGCGTCCTGGACATCCACTCCCCCACGCAATGCACCTGCGAGCGATGCGAGGGCATGTCCTGGCGCGACACTCTCCTCCGAGCGCGCATCCACGCCCTCGTCGCCCTGAGCTCGGGCCCGACACCAGTCCGCGACCTCCGCCTCCTCCGCTTCTTCGGCGACCAGTGGGGCCCCCTCGAGCTTCCAGCGGAGGTTGGGGTGCTCGCCCCGACCCGCGTCGTCCACTTCAGCGCCCTCTCCCCCGAGCCAGGCCCCGCTCGCAACCTCAACTTCGAGGCGTTCGTCTGCCTCGGCACCGACGTCGTCCTCAACTTCCGCTACTCCCTCGACGACGAGGGGTTCCCGTGTGCCCACTTCTACACGCCCCGATCACCCAGGGGACGCACCATCTTCATCCTCTTCACGCGCACCGAGGGTCAGTGGACCGACCACTTTCCGATGCGCCGGGTGAACCAGCCGCGGGTGCTCAACCATCTCGCGCAGCACGTCGCGGTGGTGTTGCGTGTGAACACCGAGACAGCGGACAGGGTGGTCATTGTCGGCATGGAGGGATACGACCCCGAGTGGATCGGGAGCGTATGGGGCGACCGCAGGGATGGGCTGCCGGAGGATGCGAGTGTCGAGGAACGCTTCCGCTGGTGGGTGCGCGCGTGTGCATACGAGCGTGACGCGGATCGCGTCGAGGCCGGTATCGCGTACGCCACGCTCGAGGAGTTCAAGGCGTACATCGGCAACGAGGTCGAGTACGCGCTTATCATGAACCCGTAGTCTCGTTACCAGAGCAGAAGCAAGGCACCGGAAGGAGGTTGATCTTAGCTCGATGCATCGCGTTCACATCCGACCACGACGACCCCACAGCCGTACCTTGAGCCTCAACTCGCGTCCCCACCTTCCAGGGCCCAGCACCTGCTTTCCAGAACGAAAACTGGTTGCGCGGAGGCCAAAAGATACACCTTTTTGGACGAGTTAGGAATCGAACCAAAGACCTTGTCAAGAGATCCTAATAGATTACTAATGAATGCTAATGACACGCTCTACCAACTGAGCTACACGCCCGAAGACAGGTGTATGATCACGTGACGGCCGCGCGCACTTCTTCTGCGCGTGGACGCGCTGCACTCCGCCGAATGCATGCATGGTTCGCAGCGTGAGTCATGTTGAGTGTGTTGCATCGAGGTGGATGAGATTCGGATGTTCACATCCGGAACAGAACCGTGTCTCCAGGGCGATACCCGGATATCAGCTGGACCTTCCGGTGCCTGTGATGCAGCGCTCTGGTCTATGCGCCGTTGGGTCTTGCACTTGGCACGCCCAAGAGAGCCTTGTCAGATGCAGAGGCGCGCTGCTATTCCTGTGCATGTCCCCTCCCGGTCGGAGAGGTACACTTCGAAAGGCGCTTTCATTTGGCTACACTACTGCGCGCGCAGGAACCGCACCGTCTGCGCCTCCCGAAGCCGCTGGCACTCCTTGAGCACGACCTCGTCCTCTGCAGCATCGAGGCAGAGGGGCACCTCCGTCTCGGCGCCCATGACGCGGATGCTGTGCGCAAACTGGGGGTTCGGGTCACCGCCGCCGCTAAAGTAGTCGTACAGCTCCCACTGCGTCGGGTTGGTGCCCTGGATCGTGACCCGCTCACCCGACTTGAGGGCGGCGACGAAGGCGAACCGGAACTGGTCCCCGAAAGAGAGGAGGTGGGTGGAGGTGTCGTACATGGCGGTGGGCGCCGTCTCGCACGGGAGCCGGGCGAGCGCGCCGTTCTCAGAGGGGCCGAGGCAGCCGCCGACCATGCTCTGGAGCCGGCCTATCGCCACGGCCACGGCGGGGGAGGTGCGGCCTCCGGGGGCCGACTGGGCGCGCGAGCTGGAGGGAACACGCATGGAGCTGGCCGGAACCACGATACGCGCGCTGGAGGGAACACCGAGGGAGCTGGCCGGAACCATGATGGGGCCGGTGATGGGGGTGGCTGGAACGGTGATGGGTGTGGACGGAGGCAGCTCAGAGTCATCAAGTTTGGCCGGGGCCTGGAGTCAGCACGGCTAAGCAGCGACTCACCGCCGAGACAGTGGCGGCCAGGATGGTAAGGAGCGTGGTGAATGCGAGCATGATAGTCTGTGTTGGGATGCTGAGCAACTCTGCTCGCAGAGAGCTGCTTATATGTCTCCCTCGGTTGCTCGTTGTTCCCACATACCTTCCACCGGAAGCGGTTACAGTTCCGAAGAGACGACGCCGACAACGCCGTCGGGTGCGGCTGTGGCACGTCGGTAGCCCGTCTCCGTCTCCAAGACGCAACCCCGGACCTCAGAGGCTCGATTCAGTGGGAGCAAGCGGTGCAGTAGTCTCGTGTCCAGTCTTGGCATGAACACGCGCGCTCCCGAATGCGGAGGCACGGGGGTGGTCACGCTACTCCGCCGGCGCCAGCTCGGTGACGTCGGTTGTGAAGGCGATTCTGGCTGCAGGCCACCTCCGCCGCGCATGCCATACCACTCCCGTCGGAAGCCGAAACGGTGTCAGTGGCTGGGGAGCTAGCAGAGCTAATCGTGATGTCAACAACAGCGCGCGCCGCAACTCCGAAGCTCCAGACGATGTTGTGCTCGTGTGAAGACTTCCGGCGGGCTTGTAGTGCTTGCTCGTCGTCTTGGCATTGAGGTCGTGTTGCCGGCGGACGCTGGTGGCTTCGTTCCGGGGCAACGGTGCCGCCTCAATGCGCTCAGACCCGCACGTGCGGTCTGTGTAATACACTTGATTCACGTGCACCTGCTGGCTGTCCCAGCCGCCCGGAGCATCTCAGTGATCTGCCATGGAGCATGATCTCAAGAGCGTCAAGGGCAACAACAAATAGCACCAAGCTGTGTAGCGGGAGTGTTTAGATTGGCTTCCAAGCCTATCTTAGATCTTAAACCTTGAGTTGCCGGATTCCCGGTCCCGGCCTGACATCATTCCCCGCTTCGCACCGCGCATTCCAGATTGGCGTTCCAACAATGTCATAGTGCATGGGTATAGTTATAGTCCGTGTCGAATCCCTCTAAACACGCGAGAAGTCCTGGTTGACGTTGGGCACCTTGCACGGCGCGACGCTAACGCGCGCAGGCCCAGGGAGTGGGGGGTCGTGGACGGTGAGGCACTGCCCATCGACGGTCTTGAGGCGGAGGTACCCGTCCACGAGCTCCTCGGTCCACTTCTGCGCGGCGCTGTCGCTGGCAGGCCGCCCAATGACCCAGGGGACGATGTTGACGCCCTGCGTGACCTCGGCGACGGTGTCTGGGTACACGGTGTCGGAGAAGACGATGCGGCCGTCGACGAGCTTGGCGCCTGCCTCCTTCAGCGAGCAGCTCTTGAGAATGACGCCGCCGCCGGCACCACCGGCTGCGATGCAGACATTCCCGATGCGGGTGTTGGAGAGGCGGGACTTGAGGCGCTCGGGCACGGCGCGGCGGGGCTCGAGCGGCGCCTGGGGTCAGCTGGGAGGGGCGGGGGACGTACAGCAATGGCGGAGGACGCCGCGAGGAGGGCGAGGATGGGGGTGAAGGCGACCATGGTGGAGTGCGTAGTGACTGTGAGTGTGGGAGTGAGAGTGTTGGTTGAAGACTTGGCGATCTGATGGACGCAGGAGTCGCACCCAGGGCGTCTTAAATAGCGCTTCGTCGACGCCGCCGTTCCCACAAGCCCCGCCCGACGCGTCTCCACGGACACGCCCTCGGACGCCGAGCGACGGCGCCCGCCCGAGGCATGCTGCGCCTCCACTCGAGACAATAGCCGTTCCGTACTGCATGCAAGACATTATGGCGTTGCCAGGACGACGCGCATTGCTGTACAGACATTACAAGTTGTGCCTTGCCCGCCCGCTGGATGGGGTATCTCCCGCCCCCGGTGCCTGGTCATGTGATGACTTGGGTAATGTTGTGCTATCCAGCGACACTGGCGCGCCACTCGGCACGATCGGCACTCATGTCGGTCTGTCGGACGGGACGGGCGCATGGGGTCGCGTTGAGGTTGCTCAGCTACCTCGTCGGTGCTTGCCGTGACTTTGGGCTGGCCATCGGGGCGATGGGGAGAATGGTTGAAAGCGAGGCCAGCGCTTGTTGGTGCGAGTCATGTTGGGCAGGAACATGTTCCTGTATTCCACGCTCTCGTTATCAGAGGTCAACTGATCGCGGGATCGGCGGAACGTTGCTCGACGATACGCGCCGCGACCTGGATTCCGAGGTCTAGGTTTCCAGGCCGACCCCCATGCGCACCGCCTCGCCCGAGCGGAGTGAGAGACGGAGGTGCTCAGGCAGTGAGATAGTCGGATGCCGTATCTCTCGGACGACCGGCAACTCTGAGCCAACTCTCACGCGCCATGACGGCAGCCGAGGTACATCGTGGCCACCGGGAGCGTCGCGTTACCTTGGCACGCGTTGCGAGGCGTCAGCCTCATCCGGAAGGCCGTGGTGAGCATGGTGAACAAGTCACCCGCGAGCCGGTGTGCCTCCCGGTACTCGTCCATTCTAGTTAGCTTCGTACTCGAACACCGCAGAGCGGCGGCATGTTGTGTGGCTGCCAAGAGGTTGGCAACGCCGCCTCGCTCCCTCGTGGGAAGGGACCTCACCCTCATGCGATGGAGTCCCATGCACTGAGCAGGGCCGGGGTCGATCACACCGGCGGGGCACCGGGGCGCCGAGGTACCAGCGCGTTTTGGGGTCGAGTTACCATCGCCAGGCTGGAGTCGTGTGGCGAAAACGGGGCCTGCGATACGTGGGAGTCATCTCTGGGTATCGAGACGCCATTCCTGACCCGATTCCTCACCCGAGAGATCTCGTGGTGCGAGGCACTTCCGTTCAGGCCTGGTTTAGGACATGTCCACCCGTGTCCCAGGCGAGTTCTGCCACAACCTGTCGGCCGCAGCGCTCAACCTCTCCCCCGACCGACTTACTTGTACATGCAACAGCGCGCCTAATGCTCTGAGGTGTCTGCCCGTCCCCATGCCCCAGCTCCCTCCTACAACGCGCCGTGACCTGGAGTGGCCACCGCTGACGCGAGCCACTTGAACGACTGGCTGTCGCTCCACTGCGTGCACTCGCGGAGCTGGACCTCGGCGCCCGCCGCATCCCTCCGCGCGTCGAGGCAGTACCGGTGGTTCCCCGTCCGGATCTGCTGCCACACACCTCTTGGCACGCCGCCCCCGCTCCGCCCGTGAAAGTCGGCTCGCACCCAGCGCTGGTTGCCGCTGCCCTCGCCCCTGCCGATATCCCGGATCTGCACCGGCTCGCCGTTATGGAACCGCCCTGCTGTCAGCTCCGCAGCAAGGCTACGCACCGGAAGGCACCTCGGCGACGCGCTGCGCCTGCGAGAAGATGAGGAGGTCGCGCTCGTCGTCGAACTCGATCTCTGTGGACGCGTGTGTGCATGGCTTGAGGAGGAGCTTGGCGCCGTCCCGTGTCCCGCTGAGCCCCAGGCAGAGGTTCGTGCCGATGCGCGCCTGTAGCCGCCCCCTGTGCAGTGTGGGCTGCGACTCGAAGATCGGTGCCTGGGGTGAGCGCTGACACGGGAGGGACGCACGGCGCTGGCCGCCGCAGCGGTGAGCGCGGCGACGAGGGTGGTGAGTGCGACCATGGCGTGAGTGGGGGTGGGGGTGGGGTAGAGAGCGCACTCGCACCTCGTGTTCGCCTTATAGCAGTCGCGGCCAGTCGTCGAGAAGCCCGCTCGGCATGGCCTTTGTCTCGGGCGGGATGCGTCTTCCGCAGCACCTGACGTCCAGAACAAATCACTCACGCCAGACGCTTTCCACAAGTAGGTCTGGAGGCAGGCCTTCCGGCATACGAGGTCTGTTGAGTAGCGGAAACACCCCTCCCGCCTAGACCTGGGGCCCAGCTGGGGCCGAGGCCTCGCTTGGAGGTGCGGGATGGGTGGCCTGGGCCGGATATGCTAATGTGAGACACGACACGGGTGCCCCAGGCCCTTCATCTCCTGGTGTTGCGGGACGCGCGAGAGCCAATAATACCACCCATGCATAGCCATCATCCCGTCTGCCTCTCTTGTTGGATGCACACACGATTGCACGGGGTCATCGAGAGGACTGCTGTAAGCAAGTGATGCACACTCTGAGCCCGCCGCTGTCGCGTGTCGGACCCTCCTGTGCCCTGTCACACATCATATTGCCTCACCGTTCACCTCGCACCACTGGCGCTCGCATCCCGATGGACTGTTTCTCGCACTGGCAGGTCACATACGAGCCGGGCGCGTCCGGGTATCTGTCTTTGCAACGCCAACTTGCTCACGGCAGAGACCTCACGCTCCGAGAACGACGCCGTCTACAGCCCCAAGCTCGGCGATCGGTGAGTCCGGAGCTCTACTGAACGCGTGCGTCCTCCGTGCATGAGCATGACGCCGTACTAGGAGGAAAGAGCGCCCGCTGCCACCGCGCGAACAAGGTTCAAGAACAGGCAGCGAATGCGACAAAAGAAGAATGATCGCTGGCGGGGTCGAACCGCCGACCTCGGGCGTGTGAAGCACGCGCTCTAACCACTGAGCTAAGCGACCGAGAATGTTCTGAATTTTCAGACGAAAACTCGCGCGGCCGGTAGACATATATACTCCAAATACGCTTCCTAGTGAAGGCATGCCTATCAATATACGCGTGCCTGCTCGCAGGCCTGAAGTGGACTCCGGCCCGCTCTCCGCGATCGACGTCGATCCCGGGGCCCGACCGAGACCGTGAGATGGACCACTGCAACTGCGACGTCTGCTTGCACACTCTCCCTTCCGCTCTCAGAATGCTCTAGCAATGAGCGACACTGCGTCCCTCATCGGCGTCGCCATCGCCTGTGCGGGCAACATCCTCATCTCCCTGGCCCTCACAATCCAAAAGCTAGCACACTCCCGGCAGGAACGCGACGCCCTCTCCTCCTTCGTCACCTCAACCCACCCAGTAGGGCTGGAGCCCGAGCGCCGGCTAAGCGGCACGCCGGCGCGCTCCCTCTCCCCGACCTATGGCTCGGCGGACGAGGGCGACTGGGTTGTGCACTCGCGCGCGAACGCACGCCTCGGCGACAGCCCCGTTGCGGTACAGGTCGAGCTCGCCGACGGCATCCACGGGCTCGATGGCGCGCAGAGCCCCCCAGCCGTCAACGAGGGCGACTACCTCCGCTCCAAGCTCTGGTGGCTTGGCTTGGGACTCATGACCGTGGGCGAGGGCGGCAACTTTGTGTCGTACGGCTTTGCGCCCGCGTCTGTCGTCGCGCCCCTCGGCACGGTTGCGCTGATCGCCAACTGTGTGTTTGCGCCGCTCATCCTCGGCGAGCGCTTTACGAAGCGCAACGTGCTGGGCGTGGCGCTCGCCATCGTCGGCGCCGTCACCGTCGTCTGGTCCGGTCGCGGGTCCAACCCACGTGTGAGCAGGGGTGTGCACGTACAGTGTGACAGTGCGAGCAGGGATATTGCGGGTGGGGAATGCTGACCCCAGCTCTCTGGACCTGAGCTCCTCGCGGCTATCATCGCTCCGCCCATGATCGCCCTTATGGCCGTAACCGCCGTACTTATCAGCATAGGTGTTTGGCTCTCGAGCCAGCCTTTCGGGGCACACCACGTCGTCGTCGACGTGGGTACATGCGCGCTGTTCGGCGGGTACACTGTCATGGCGACCAAGGCGCTCTCCTCTCTTATCTCGACGTCCCCGATCAAGGCGCTCAAAGAGCCTGTGGCGTGGGGTGCCATCGTGGTCCTGCTCGTGACCAGTGTCCTGCAGATCAAGTTCCTTAACCGCGCACTCATGCGCTTCGAGTCGAAGGTGAGTTCAGGCCTAACGATAGGCGACCTTGCTGACAGACAGGAGGTCATTCCCACGCAGTTCGTGTTCTTCTCCATGTCCGCAATCATCGGGAGCGCCGTGCTCTACCAAGAGTTCCGGGACATGACGCTCTCGACCGTCGTCAACTTCGCGTTCGGGGTGAGTGGACACGCCGCTACACATGAGGCCTCGCTAACGGGCAGATAGCAACGACGTTCCTCGGCGTCTACTTCCTCACGACGCCCGCGGACGCGCCCACGCCAGAAGAGCACGAGCAATACGCCGGCCCACTCCCGCGGCCACCCCTCTCCCCGGTCGCCGAGGAAACCCCGCTGCTTAGGCGCACCGTTTCGCCGCGCCGCGCTTCGCTGCCCCTCACCGGGCGGCTGATCAAGCGTGGGTCGCAGAGCAACATAGCACTTGGCGTCACGCAAGGTGGGCTTCTGCTGCTCGCGAGCACACCGCCCGTGTCCCCCTCCACACCACTTGGGCGCCACCGCGCCTCCTCGCGATCCTCGGTGACGAGTGACGGCGCGAACGGGCAGGCGCAGGTGAATTGGCAGACGTTCGAGCACGCGCTTCCTAGTGTATCGTCTAGAAGGTAGTCCTGTCTGGGTATGTCGTGTCGTAGTCCATGTAGACATAGAATAATGAGAAGAGTGGAATCACAAACACATGTTGTGGGCCCCACAACGCGTGGGTGCACGTGCACTCGCACCTCCGGTCCGTTTGCCGACATGCTGCCGGATCAAGAGAGCTGCGTCAACCACACAGCAGGCTGTAGAACCTTCTTGGCGCGCTTGGTGCAGCTGGACAAAGTATTTGTGCGTGTGGGTGGGGCCAGGGCATCGGTGGCCTCCGAGGTCGCCGAAGTCGCCGTTCCTGCCTACGCTCATGTCCGCTTCTGCGTTTACAGCGTGCTGCGCCACGTTGTCCTTGTGACCCTCCAGCCGCCGGGCCTTTCCACCGAAGATAGAGCGAACACCGAGGCCTCTCCGCTTCTCCATTGGAGCCCACTGGAGGGGATCAAGCGACAAAGGCGGGGGCGGGGACGCCACCCCCTCACTTGAAGGGCGGGAAAACCCCGGACAGAGAGGGAGTTGAGTGACGCTCCACTCGGCGCAGTCCCGAGGTACCGATGTCGGCCCGGCGCCGATCTCTGCGTACCGCCGTACCTGGCTCTTGGCCAGCTCTCCTCCCCACCCCGTCAGGCCGGTCAGCGGTCAAACAGCAATGGCGGGTAGTATAAAGCTCACCATCGCACAATGTCTCTCCAGCATACCCAGGCCAGCATGACCGTGAACAACACCAACGTTCAGAGTGAGTCTGCCGCCGAGAGGCGAACGAGAGGCTAAGAGCTGGCTGCCTGCGAGCGTTGCGGCGGAGCACGAACGTGCGGTGGGGCGGGGTGCGCTGGCACAGCGTCTCCGCCCACCTCCAGAGAGCTCCACGTTGGCGAGCTCGAGCTCTTGCCGGCTCGCCATCGCTCCTGGCCCGCCACGCCTCCACGTACCGCCTCCCGCGCTTCTCGTCTTCTGTGCCCCCCGGCAATCGCTCACACCCAGACTCCGCCGACTGGTGGCGCCAGGCGCTTGTCTACCAGATCTACCCCCGTTCGTTCATGGACGCGAACGGCGACGGTATCGGAGACCTCGTCGGCATCACCTCCAAGATCCCCTACCTCAAGGACCTCGGCATCGACGCCATCTGGCTCTCGCCCTTCTACCCCTCGGCGCTCAAGGACGGCGGCTACGATGTCGCCGACTACCGCGACGTCGACCCCAAGATCGGCACGCTCGCCGACTTTGACGAGATGACCGCCGCCTGCAAGGCCGCCGGCATCAAGGTGATTGTCGACATTGTGCCCAACCACTCGTCGGACGACCACGAGTGGTTCCAGGCCGCGCTCAAGGCCGCCCCCGGCTCGCCCGAGCGCAACCGCTACATCTTCCGCGACGGCCTCGGCCCCAACAAGGACCAGCCGCCCGCCGACTGGGAGTGCATGTTTGGCGGGTCGGCGTGGGAGCCCGTCGGCGACGGCCAGTACTACCTCCACCTGTTCGACGCCTCGCAGCCCGACTTTAACTGGGAGAACCCCGAGGTGCGCGCCGACTTTATCAAGACGCTGCGCTTCTGGGCCGACCGCGGGGTCAGCGGCTTCCGCATCGACGTCGCCCACGGGTGCGCCAAGAAGGTCGACGAGATCCTCACCTCCAACAACCTCCACTCGCAGGAGGAGGTGCACAAGCTCTCGATGCAGATGCTCGAGGGCACGCTCGACGACGACGCCCACCCCTACCTCGACCGGAACGAGGTGTTTGACATCTACCGCGAGTGGCGCAAGGTGTTCAACGAGTACGACCCTCCCCTCACTGCCGTCGCCGAGGCGTGGGTGTCGAGCAAGCGCAAGCCGCTCTACGCCGCCGCCGACGGCCTCGGCCAGGCCTTCTCGTTCGACATGCTCATGGCGCCCTTCGAGCCCGCGGCGTTCAAGAAGATCATCGTCGACTCGCTCGAGGACGCCGAGAAGAGCGGCTCGTCCACCACCTGGGTCTTCTCGAACCACGACGTGATCCGCCACGCGACGCGCCACGCCCTCGCCGACGACGGCGGCTACCACGAGACCGCGCGCAAGTACCTCCTCAACAAGGGCAAGGCGCCCGTCGCCGACCTCGAGCTCGGCCTCCGCCGCGCCCGCGCCGCCACCATGATGATCCTCGCCCTTCCCGGCTCGGCCTACATCTACCAGGGCGAGGAGCTCGGCCTCTTCGAGGTCGCCGAGATGCCCGACGAGGAGCGCCAGGACCCCACCTTCTTCCGCAAGCCGGGTGTCGACGTCGGCCGCGACGGCTGCCGCATCGCCATGCCCTGGGTTGCCGACGGCAAGAACATGGGCTTTGGTCCCGACAAGCGCCCCCACCTCCCCCAGCCTGAGGGGTACCGCAAGCTCGCCGTCGACGTCGAGGACAAGGACCCCAACTCGACTCTCAACCTCTACCGCCAGGCGCTTGGGCTGCGGCACAAGCTGCAGTGCGAGGAGGAGCTCGAGTGGCTCAGCGACGACCGCGACACTGTCCACTTTAAGCGCCCCAACGGGTGGGAGGTCCTCGTCAACTTTGGCAAGGAGGCCCGCGCCATCCCCTCCGACCGCAAGGTCGCGCTCGCCTCGGGCGAGCTCGTGGACGGCTGCGTCCCCACCGACACCGCCGTCTGGCTTCTTCCCGCCGCGTAAGAGAGTAGAGAGCAGCAGCTCATTTAATGTACCCTGCCGATAGCCAGTATCCGCAGATAGTCAGTATCGTGTTAGATCATGCATGTGTACGAGAGGCAACAATAGCCGTGGCATTAGGGGCGGCTGTAGAGTAGTCTGACGGATATCTACGACGTGGTCTTCTTCTTCGTACGGCGCTTGCGAGCCTTGCTCGGCGTGCCCTCGCCCCCTGCCGGAGTAGCGGGGGTAGCGGGGGTGTTAGAGCGCGAGGATCTCGTGGATCTGCGGGGCGTCTCGGGCTCGGGCGTCGGGGCCTTCACCTTCACCGCGGGGATGTCGGCCTTGATCTTCTCGGACAGCACAGAGGCCTTGGCGGGCAAGCTCGCGGCCTTGGCCTGGATGCGCTGCTCTGCGACCTTGGCCGCGGGGCGGAAGTAGACGGCGAGGGTGCGCGCTGCGAAGAGCCCCGCAAAGATGAGCACGGTGACGGCGCGTGCGACACCAGTGTTGATCTCGAGGTCGTCCGGCAGCGCCTCGGTGACGAGCGGCCGGACCTTCCGGAGCGCGGGGTAGCGCCCATCCAAAGCCGAGTACGCCACGGTCGCGAGCATGGCCGCCCACACGTCCAGCGTGTCCCACACCCCTCCACCGAGGACAGCAGGTCTCCCCATCGCCCACGACTCTTTGGCGAGGCCGAGGGTCTGCGCGATCCAGCCGCCGCCGCACGTCGCGATGGCGCCGAGCACTGCGGGTGCGAGCCACGAGCCGGCGGTCTTGGTAGAAGCCTCGGTGAGCGCGGGCATCGAGGCGACAGAGACGCCTCTTGTCAGCCCGTCAACGAGGGAGAGGACGAGGCCGAGCGGGAGGGCCGGCGCCGAGCCGATCACGCTCGCGATCTTTGTGGGGACCGTAGCGAGGTACACGGCGACGTAGACGATCCACGGGACGGGCGAGAGGAGCCATGCCGGCGGGTTGCCGAGAAGGATAGAGACGAGAGTGCCACCGCCCCCTGCTGTCAGCGAGTCCAGCTCCAGGCAGCGCGGGTTGATACAGAGTGTGTAACCCGCCCACGCTCCTCCTTCGCAGACGCCCAGCTCCCCACTCACAAGCAATGACCAGGAACCCAAAGAGGTCAGCGAACAGGCCCACTGGCTTTCTTCCGCGCGTCATGGCCGCCCACGCGATGGCCACGCGCGCGGCGTGCAGCACGCTGAACCGCACGAAGGGGAAGTACACGTCGTGCACCGTGTGGCTCGTGAGGTTCTGGAGGACGTCGGCGACGGCAACACTCGCGGTCGCGAGTGGCAGCGCTGTCCAGGGGACGAGGTTGCGCGTCTGCTTGGCGACGCGGAGGATGGCACGCGAGACGAGGTCGTCCTCCAGGCCGTCGACGTCGAGCATGGTGGGCGGGGGCGGCGGGGAGGTTAGGAGGCAGTAGGGTAAGGGGGGACGGGGGCGGGAGAAGCAGAGATGTAGAAGATGAGACGATAAGAGAAGAGAAGAGGAGATGGATGAAAGAGAGAGAGAGAGATGAGATGAGATGATGTGGAAGAGGGATTGACAGATCGACACTCATTCAATCTCGAGTGACGTCGTTGGCCGACACTATTCTCAAACTCGATTTCTCTTCAACTCCTCAACATCACCCACTCCTCCCCCCACCACAATGTTCGGCCCCGCCCTCCGCACAGCCTCCCGGCGCCTGGCACCAACACCGCGCGCGGCACTCTCCCTCACCCGCCCATCTGCATCGCGCGCATTCCACTCCTCGCCCCCCGCCCACTCGGGCCTCACCAACCTCTTCGAGGCGGGCGACAACCCGCCCCTCAGCGTGGCCAAGCTCGACGCGCGCGGCTTCCACCTCTCGGACGGGCTGCTCGTCCCCGGCGGCCTGGTGTTTGCCGACGGCCGCGCGTTCCTCTGGGACGTCGACCCGCCCGGAGACACGAAGCGCGGTATCGAGGGCGCGTGGGAGGGCTGGAGCAAGGAGCGGTTCGAGGTGTTTGAGCGCGTCGTCCCGCGGCCCGGTGAGTTGCGCTCACGCAGGCGCTCAGCTGTTTCCTCCATGGCGAGCTGACGGCAGAAATCCTCATCTTCGGCACTGGGGCGCGCGTGCTCCCCCCGCCGCGCGAGGTGCGCGACTACATCTCGAGCTTGGGGATCCAGCTCGACGTCATGGACTCGGTGAGCTGACTTGTGTGGACGACAGCTGACTCCAGCGCAACGCCGCGAGCACGTACAACCTCCTGTTCGAGGAGGGGCGGACGATCAGCGCCGCGTTGTGTCCCCTGCAGCCGACCGAGTCGCGGACGGGCGAGCACAAGTAGGCGAGCGTGGTAGACGACATGATGCAGCATTACTCACTGCGAACGTGAGCTGATGTGCTAACACCGACTGACCGGGACCCGCGCGACTGACCAAGTGCAGATGTGCATTGTCCTCTAGATGTAACAGATGAGGTGGTAATACAAGAGTCTATTAAGGATGCAAGAACGATGATACCTAGCCCTCTACGCCTACAGCCTCTATGCGTGCCAGCCCTTGCGCTCACGCGGCACAAACGCCCAGATGACGAGCGACGCGCCCATGAACGCAATCATGAGCGGCTGCAGGATCCACACGCCTCTGGCGTTGGCGATGCTGCCCGTGATGAAGGGCATGATGGCGCTCCCGACCTGGCCCAGGCTCGCGACCATGCCAATAGCACCCTGGTGCAAGTCGGGCGGCAGGATGCCGACCGTCACCATCATGACGATGGGGTACATCGGGCCGAGGAAGATACCGGCGATGGCGTACGCGACGGCGTTGCCGACGAGCGACGTGGTCGTCCACACGACAACCTCCATCGCGATCGCGCCAAACGTGTACACCCACACCGAGTTGGAGCGGCCCATCCAGCTTGTCACGGGGATAAGGATGACGCGGCCGAGCGTGAGACCCGCAAAGAAGCCGGACGAGACGTAGCCGCTCGAGTCGTCGCCGTTGCGCTCGGCGATGAGGAACGACGTCGCCCACCCGCCAATCGTGACCTCCACGCCGACGTAGAGCAGGATGTAGAAGCACAGGCCCCACACGCTCGGCTTGCGCAGGATGCGCTTGAGCTTGGCGCTGCTGTCCTCGTACTTGAGGTCTGGGGCGGTGGAGACGGACATGCGCCCGGCCTCGGCCTCGGCCTCGGGGTGCGGGGGCGCGTCGGGGTGGTGCTGGGGCTGCAGCTCGATCGGGAGGACCTCGCCGTGCTCGTTGGTCGGCTCGGGGGGCGGGGTCGGCGCCTCGGCGCTGCGCTTGCCGACCACCTGGTCCTCGGTGCGCAGGCGGAAGACGAGGAGGAGCGCGGCAGTCGTCGCGACCGCCAGGCCCAGCGACACCGCGTAGTAGAGGTACACGCGCGACTGGACTCTCTTGACGAACTGGGTGGAGACGAGGGGACTGGCCGTCGCGCCGAGGCCGTACACGGCGTGCATGAGGAACATGAGCGTGTTGGCGTTCTTCATGCGCGACACGATCGAGTTGACCTGCGCGTCCTGCAGGCCGAGCCCCCAGCCGATGAGGACGAACGCAAACACGAAGAGCGGGTACGGCCCGCCCCAGCAGATGAGCGCGTACGCGAGGGCCTGGAGCGCGGCGCCGAACGGCGCGACGATGCCGAACCCGAAGCGGTCCGAGAGCCAGACGTTGCTCAGCCCCGCGGCCATGAAGCCCAGGCTGTTGAACAGCCAGATGATCGAGATGACGAGGTAGTCGACGTTGTAGTATCTCTGGAGGGAGGGGAGGAGCGGGCCCTGCGAGCCGTCGTTCCAGCCCGCGAGGAACATGACGAGGAAGAGGGTGGCGATCATGGCCCACTCGAGCGCGCGGCCGGGGAGGGGGACCTCGCGCGCCAGCCGGTCAAAGTAGTAGTGGTCGTGGACGCCGCGCTTTCTGATTCTGGCCGCGCCGGGGCCCGCGGCCATCGGGTCGGTGCCTTCCATCGGGATGTTGGCCGAGCACATGCTGTTGAGGCGCTCGAGCGCGTGCTCGAGCGGCGGCGACTTGAGGCTCCGGCGCGAGCGCGTCGGCTCGAGGCGGAGGCTCTCGGGCTTCTCGCGGAGCGAGGGGGTCTTCTCGGACATGGCGGGAGGCGGTGGGTGGGGGATAGGGAGGGGGAGAGGATAGGAGAGGAGAGGACGCCCAAGTTGGATGGCGCTCCTTATACGCGTCGCTTGGAGCTCGTGGAAGGCGTTGCGGGGCGTTGCGGTGACGATGAGATGGAGAGTCGAGTCGAGATGGAGCCTGACAAGTCAAGTCGGACCACCTGCTAAACAGGCGTCGGGGCGGTCACAACATGTGCACGAGGTACAAAACTCTCAGCATCCCGAGCAGCAGGACAAGTCCGAGCCGCAGAGCACCTGAGCGGCCACACGGCCCACTTCTCGGCATCCTCGGCGTCGGCCCGATTGGGACGCCAAGGGCACACTGGTTTTAGCAGGTTTACCAGGGTGGGGGAGTGCGTGAGCTGCGTCAGGTGCACATTTTGGCGCCTGCTAAACATTGTGGGAAACGCTCGAGGGATGCTGGTGCAGAAATCAACAACTGCTTGCGACCACCCTAGACTTTGCTACCGACCACCCCTCCACCGGCCGCGAGCCTATCAGAAACGCTGCAGGCACGAACCCCCCGGGGCACGCCTTCAGCCCCTGGCGCACGCCTGCCGCGGCACCACGTCACCGTCGCCACCAAACATGCTCTTCTCACCACCGTCAACAACTTCACCACTGTGCATCTGGCCTGCAACTGCATGTAGCGGCCCCATCTTTTGTGATCGCGTCGCCATACCCATTTCCAACATACCCTGCAAGAATGGACGCTGAAGACGCCGCCGTTGTCGAGGACGCGCTCGCCGACTTCGAGCTCTCTCCTCCAGAGGCGCCCCTCAGTCCCGCGCTCGATCCCTCCGTCGACTGGGCTCAGCTCTTGCGCAACCTGCACCCCGAGCTTGCGCGGGACCCATCTACGGCTCGAATCGCCAGCCAGATCGATCAGTTGGATCTCGTCCAGCCTGCAAGACAGCCTCGATACGTCGTCCGATCGCACCCAACGCCGCCACCCGACTCCGACGTGTCTGACGATGGGTTGCTGCCTCCTCCCACGCTCCCCGTCGCCCTCCCGCGTCTTGCGCACCTCGAACCCTGCCGTGAGACGTCTCTGCAGGCTCTGGTCGACATCCTCAACCGGCAAGCGCTGCAGGACGGCTACTGGCTCGTCAACTGCAAGACCACCCGTGTCGCCGACGGCGTGCACGGCCCCGTAGGCGTCCCCGAGGGCCCCTACCGTGTCCAGTCCGTCATGTACGCCTGCACGATGCACCGCCGCCGTCCCAGAGTCGAGGACGAGCACCGCAAGCGCCGTTACAAGTCTGCAAAGTCAAACTGCAGCTTCAAGATCCTGCTCGACATCTTCAACGACGGCACGGCGTGCTTCAAGGGCTGGACGCCCAAGCAAGTCGATAACGGTTGGAAGGAGCACAACCACGGCTTCCTGCAGCCTACCGAGATCGCGCAAGCCCGCCGTCAAGATCCAGAGCAAACCGCAAGTGCGACGGCGATGATTCAAGCCGGGTTGACGGCACGTCGCATCCTGCCGCAGCTGAGGCAAGACTTCCCCGACGCCGTACGTCTCAAGCCCAAGGACGTGTACAACCTGGCGTTCTGGCACCACATGCATGCACGCCTCGGCGGCACTGAGACGGAGGCCTTGCTCAGGAAGCTCGACGCCGGCGAGGAACTTTACCGCGGTACAAGAGACCCCAACACGAGCGTGTGAGTCTCCTCGAGCCTTGCAAGCCTTGCACTTGCCCTAGATCGATCGAGCTGACGGCAGGCTCACGTCGCTCGTGTACACCACCAAGAAAGCTCGCGCGCTTCTTCAGCGCTGGCCTACCGTGCTGCTCATCGACTGCACGAACCAGACCAACAAGTACGACATGCCGCTGCTTCACATCGTCGGTGTGACGGCCTGCAACAACACCTTCACCGCCGGCATCGCCTTCGTCAAGTCTGAGAGCTTCCGCCACCTACACCGAGCCTTGCAGGACTTCGTCCAGCTCGTGCAATGCCGTCAACCCGCCGTCTACCTCACAGATCGCGACCCAAAGCTGCGCAAGGCCTGCAAGCGCGTCTGGCCGCAAGCAAAGAACGTCCTTTGCATGTGGCACGTCGAGAACAACATCAAAGTCGCGGCGACGCCATCCTTGCGCAAGATCTTCGGCACCCACAAGATTAACAACCCGGCGAGCAAGTTCCACATGCACTTTGTCTGGGAGGAGCACCTCGAGAGCTTGCTCAAGGGTTGGCGGCACGTCGTCTCAGCTCGAACGCCTCAAGAACTGCAAGAGCGACGAGCTGAATACGTGTACATCTTCTCGAACGGACGATACGGTGCGGCAGACGGCACGCCGCTTCTTGGCGAGGCCCTCGACGTCGCCGAGGATGCCCTCGACGCCGACGGCGAGGGGCTCGTCGCCTTCCACATCGACCAACACGTGCACCTAGGCCAGCGCAACAATAGCCGTCTCGAGGGGATGCACGCCATCCTGAAGAAGCACCTCGGCGAGCGGGCTTGGAGGAAAGACCTGCTTGCGACGGTAGATCGCCTCCGCGACTTTCTGCTTCAGCAGTGGAACGATATCACCGACAGCATGCAGGCCGAGCTGCGCGCGCGCGTGCAGGACCCGCGCAGCATCTTCTCGAACGTTCGCAACGTTGTCTCGCATCACGCAATGAAGGAGATCGTGCCGCAGCTCACGATTGCGTTCAACCGGGCTCTGTGGGCCCAAGGTGTTCGTGTCGGCATTGACGGCGAGCCCCTCGATCCTCCCAGGGCTTGCATGCACACCTTCAGGCCTTCGCATCTTCTGCCTTGCTCGCACGAGCTGGAGAGGCTTCTCGAGCACCCCGACGCCAAGCTGAAGAAGGCGCACTTTGGACGGGTCTGGCTCCTCGTCTCGATCGAGAGCCTGGACAAGCTCGTGCTGGACGTCGAGGAGCTCTACTTCAACCCCGCGTCGCACGGGCTCGTCGATTGCAACGTCGACCTGGCCAGTTCGGACGACTCAGACGATTCCGACGGTGACGGCGTCAACGTGCGCACCGAGTGGATCGATCTTACCGTCCAAGAAGACGAGGAGCGTCAGCGCACGTTGAACCCGATCGTGGGGCCTCCTCGACGAGGGCGAGGTGCACGAGGGAGAGGTGCAAGAGGGCGATTCAACGGTGCGCGCGCGCCCACGGGTCGAGGGCTCATTGCGCACGAGCTCGTCGTCGGACCGACGCGAGAGCGTCATCCAACTTGCCGCTACTGCTTGCGACGGCACGATCGCGGGTTCGAATGCCCAGAGACGTTGGCGTCGCAAGAGGCGTTGCAATCGGCCTCGCAAGCCTCCTCGCAACCTGCACGTACACGTCCTCGAGCCCAACGCCGTCGCAGACGCGCCGTCGACGAGGACGACTGGCCCAGCGACGTGTCCGACTCGTATCTTCGAGGAGCCGTCCCGAACGGCTGCTGCAGCTTCTGCGGCAAGGAGGCAGAGCGCTTGCACGCGAGGAAGCCCTGCAAGAAGCTGCGGCGTTGGCGTGAGCAACGCCTGGACCAGATCTACGGCGTTGTCGACGAGGACGGCGACGGCGACGGCTTGCACGGACCCGCGCAACCCGGGCCCGTGCAGCCCGGACCCGTGCAACCCGGGCCCGACGGCGACGGCGACGGCTCGAACGGGCCCGTGCAACAACCTGTCCGTCAACCCGTCCGTCAACCCGTCCGTCAACCCGTACACCCGTCGACGGAGACGGCGTGGACGGCACGGGATGCGCACGCAGAGACGTCGAGAAGAGCTGAATTGCAGGTGCAGGCTGAGATCGCGCGATTCTACGGTGCGGCACCGACGCCGCAGGCCCCGCAGACGGCCTCGGAGACGGCTCTGCAAGCTCTGCAGGCCTCACAGGCGCCGCAGAGGGCGGGGCCTTCTAGAACGTTCGATCCGCAGCGCTCGCACGTCGAGTTCAACCCGTACTTCAACTTGCCGCAGTTCTAGGTTGCAGTGTGCCTTGCACGCAACTTTGCCGCTGCGATATCTTGGCCTCTGATGCACGTACATGCATGCAACCTGCATCTACCGATAGCCAGAACTCCTCTCTATGCAATATGTCAATCTCAGAGCGTTCGGAGCGGTGGTTGTTGAATAACGGCGTGTGTTCGTCATTTCCGAAGGCAGGGGCGCGACCTTGCACCGTACGCCGAGTCCGACAAGTCCGAGGCGTGCCTACCAGCACGCCTGCGCCAAAGGTCCGTGCCTACGGGCCCTTTGGATAGGCTCGCGGCTGGTGGAGGGGTGGTCGATAGTAAAACCCGGGGTGGTCGCAAGCAGTTGTTGCAGAAATCACATGTCCTCGGGCAGTCACCGATCAGTGCAGGGCTCGCTCGGGTGCTGATATCAGTCGGAGGATCTTCGGTCGCTGCGCAGGGTGCTGCAGCCGCGGCAGGGCTACCACCATGTTCACGTGCTGTTGCGCACAATCCACGTCGCAACTCCGACACTGACCACATACTGAAGCACCTCACCACACATCAAGGGTATGCATGTTCGCCAACAGGGGGCGCGACACGGCAAGTTACGGGCCGATGCGGAGTGCAATGGACAGGGGGGAGGGGTATCAAGAAGCGAAGAACACAACGGAGAACGAGAATGGAACGAAGCGGGGGGATTTTTGGTGGGTTTCGTTTTCTTCACTGCAGGTCATGCAGGTCACAGCACACTGGGTAGGGCACTAGTGACTGAGGATGAATGACAGGGGGAGCCCGTGCTGGCTCTGCCACCAGGCGTCATACTCGTCCCAGGTCATCCAGCCGAAGCTTTGTGTCGCGGCCTTGACGGCCTGGCGCTGCTCCTCCTCATCGCTGGAGCCGACATCCGCGAGGCTGCGCGCGACATACTGCTTGACGAGCTTGGGGTACATCCGCTGCTTGATGTAGCGCTTCACCGCGACAGGGTACGGCTGCTCCCAGTCTTCGGCGTGTAGATTGCCGGCGGCCATCCAGTCCGACGGCCAGCCCTCGGTGCCGACCAGGTATGTCTGCGACGGATGCGCCACGAGCGACTGGACGAGGTGCATCGTGAAGACGTCCAGGAAGGCGTACTTGGTGCTGACCGGCGCGCCGGGCCAGTTGTACGTCGTCGGAACGGCAGAGTACGAGGGGTCGCCCGAGACGAAGAGATATCGATAGGTGATCCCCGCCAGGGGCTCGCTGTACGCCTGGGGTGCCTTAGTGGGGAGCTCGGCGGTCGCGCCCGGATTGACAACCATCACGACCGCAACCTCCCCGCAGCCCCCGATGGGGCTGGTGGGGAGGTAGGCCCACTCGTGAGGTCTCGGGGCGATCTTGACAATGTACACCGTCGTCTTGGCCTTGAGGATATCGTTCTCTTCGGCCGTAAGGTCGGCAAGCGGCTGGTCCGAGGTGGTCCAGATGCGGACCATGTCGAACTGGACCTTGGGGAGGCGCTTGAGCTTCCACAGGCTCCGGGCCAAACACTTGCAGCTCGGGCGGTCGATTTCGATATCGGTCTTGCACCCGTCGCAGCCATCAACAGGAGTGCGGATGTCCAGCACGTAGCGAGGGGAATGCTGGGCTCCCGTGGCCTCACGATTCGTCTGGGCACCACTCTGCTCATCCTCTGACGACTGTTGTACTATTAGTTCAGTTGCCAACTGATAGCTCACCATATCCTCCGCAGAAACCTCAGCGCTCCAGGAAGCGCTCTCGTCTCCGTCGTCCCCATGCTCGGAGGTGGCCTCGACCTCTCCACCATAGCCGATGTGGTCGTCGAGTTCGCCCAATACGGCATCGTCGCGATAGTGCTTGTCCGCGATATCGTAGTCCTCCTCGATGCCACCAGGGGAGAAGCCGAGGTCCACACCGGCTAACTTGTGCTGCCAATAGGGTGCCTTGCGCACCGTTCTGTGCACCCCTTCGTCGTCGCACAAGAAGTGGACGACCAGCCGCGCACTCGCCTCCTGGGAGAGCCTCCTGCTAGTTAAGCGAAGAGGAAGAAGGTCGCGCGGAGGCATATAATCCATGGCCAGCTCCAAGGCCTTGGGAATCGGGCTGCCCACGCTGTAGGTGTAGCGCGGGGGGGAGGGCTGCCCGGCTGCGCGGGGCGATGGCCAGGGGCTCGAGCGACGCGAGGAGGTTGGGTCACTTAGGGCCGCCAACCTGAACCTGCGCGAGGTGGAACGGGTGGTACGCTTCGTGTTGGAATTCCGGGGCGGCCGCGGGCTGCCATAGCTGCGGGGGCGGGTGGGGCTGTCGGAATAGTCGGAGACTGCGCAGAGGTCGAAGCGGGAGTCAGAGTCAGAGTCGATCGAGACATTCCATTCCATGTTGAAGTTGCCGATCACGAAGCAATGCCCGGACGAGTCGGTCCTGAGCGACGGGTACTTGGGGGGGTAAGATCTCAGCGGCGACGCCGTGCAGGAAGGAGGAGTGATGGGCGGGGAAGTGCCATCCGCCTTGTCGGTACCTGACTGCGGGT
This sequence comes from Cutaneotrichosporon sp. PK4640, assembly GCA_023630115.1. Lineage (NCBI taxonomy): Eukaryota > Fungi > Basidiomycota > Tremellomycetes > Trichosporonales > Trichosporonaceae > Cutaneotrichosporon > Cutaneotrichosporon sp. PK4640. The sequence goes on along the minus strand of JAMALN010000069.1, from coordinate 10,133 downwards.
CGCTCGACGAGCTCGAGTGCGAGAGGCGCGGAAGCGGCTTAGTGTTGTCCTCGCGGCTTGGGTAGAGGGCGTTGAGGAAGGCACGTTGCAGGCGCTCCTCCTGCTTGATGCGGGCCATAAGGCGCTGGGAGTTCTCGCTCCACTGCTGGATAGTCGCCTGGTCTTGGACGTTGCTCGAGGGTGTGTCGCTAGGCGGTGTGACTGCGGTGGGTGCTTGCTGCGGGGTATGACCCGACGACGAGCGGCCCGCGGCAACCTGTCCATGCTGCGGCAAGGCGGCGACGCCCTCCAGCTCCTCGGGGAACGAGCTCGGGTGACCGGGCTTCGCAATACCGCTGGAGCCGTTGCAGCTGCTGCCGTTGGACGCTGGCATGACCTCCCCCGTCTCGCAGAAGCGACGTAATTCCTCGGCTGAGATAATAGGCTCAGCCTTCCTCAGAAGACCAGCCCACTCCTGGTCGGAACGCCCGGTGTAGGCCATGGTCTGGAAGTCGTGGGAGCTGTCGCCGCTCGACTCGGACCCCTCGACCCGCATGCTGGGTGTGCGCCGAGGCTCGGGGCCTGGTGGTTTACAAAGAGACTGGGGGTGGCTGTGGAACGAGAGTGGGTTGAGGCGGAAGGGGAGGGGAAGGGGATCAAGAGGGGTGAAGGGGAGGAAATGGGTGTTGCGAGAGGGTTGGAGGGAGGTGAAGGGGAATGGAGGGTAGGAGGAAAGCGATCAAATGGTCACAAAACAATTGGATCGAGTGCGAGGGCAACTCAACAGAAGTCAACCGCGGGTGGCGTCAACACCCAGCACTTAGGATCTATGACGACTCGGCGGCCTCGGCGGGGGGTGCCACTTAAACAGAGTCGACCGTGAGTTCGGATGTGGGACCGTGGGAGAGCTGCGGAACGGGGTTGTCGAGCACCGCAGCACTCGTCGGGTCCACAGCATGCGCAGCAACCCCAGTGACACCCCCAGCTCTTACCAGAGGCACGAGGACAACGGCAGTGATGGTTTCAAGCCCATCAACACTGCCTCGCCCCCTTGAACCGTGGGCGGTGATCACCGATCAGGGCGGGCGCAATGATGGCGAGCAGCGCCACAGCCCCTCATCAGCCCGCGCTGAGGTGCGGGCAAGCGACGACAATGTCCTCGCCCCATCACGAGGCAGCACCCATCAGCCCGGCGCGAGAGAAACGGCCAGATCACCGCCGGCGCTGCATATAACCCCCGCCCGCGCACCTCAGCCCCTCAACCCCAACAATGACCTCCAACACCTCGAACACCCTCTCGCTCACCGACGAAAAAATCACAGCCCTCAAGGAGAGCCACGCCGCCGCCATGGCCGCCCTCAAGACGGAGCACGCGTCCGTCGTCAACGCTCTCAAGATCAAGATCCGCAAGCTGCAGGAGAGCGAGTTCCGGCTCCAGATGGACGTTGCCGAGTGGAAGCACCTCTGCGAGAAGCTGCGTAGCCGCCACTAGGGCCAGTACGACCTAGACCGCTGCAGAAGTCACCGTTGCTCCAGGGCCATGCATTCCATGCTACTCTTCATGTTCTTGCCTGTGCGGCGTGGCGCAGAACTGGGGACGATTGTGTTGAACCGGTATGAAGAGTATGCAGAAAGAGAGAGAGCTACGGCGTGTATGAATACCAAAGCTCGTCCCTGAGCGCACGTGGCGCCAACGGCAAGTCTCCCAACAGATAGTTCATCGTATTCATATCAGTTGCTCGCCCTCTCCATGTACTTGCTACAATAAGGGCGGAGCACCATGGAGACAAGTGCCGGGTGGCGCGAGGACCACTCCCCCTTGTACTCTGCCCGCGTAACGAAGCGGGTCCTATCCACAATTCCCTCAGCCACCTCATAGGTGTCGTAGTCTTCTTCCTGTGGCTCATACCCCTCGGCCCAGTCCTCGGCGTAGTGGCCGATGAGGTCCCTGCAGCGGCCCTTGATGTCCTCAAGGTCGACCCAGGGCAGTTGGCGCAGGTCCAGAGGCATCCACTCGATGGGCCATTCCTCGTACCCGACGTACGAGGTTGTGCTGTGGGACCCGGTCAAAATTCTGAAGACGGACTCCTGCACTTCGTTAAAGAACGAAGCATGGTCCAGCTCTTCAGAAGTCATGGGGGCGTTGCCGAGGGACCACTTGCTGCGGGAACCGAGGAGCCCTGGTGTCGGTGTGAAGATTACGTCGAAGTTGATGTCTGTGTTCCCCACGTCGCCATGACCGACCTGGCAGAGGAGGTATCGTTCGTTCTCGGGGTTGAAGCGTGCATTGAAGATAACCCGGGGACTGCCGCCAATGGGATGGTGGCTGAGGAGGGCGTCCTCGTCTGTGAGGTCGGTCACGTAAACAGTCGTTGAGACATGGATTGGTGACGGGACGGGTGCCCAGATATAGCATCCGTCGTTGTCGGAGTGGATGAAAACTCGGACGAGGTCCAGTTCCGGCATGACAACCCCACAATTGTGGAGATCCTTCGCTGCGAGTTTGAGGCAAATGCAGTTCTCGGTGCCTGGGTGCATGCTGGCAGGACAGTCGAGATAGTGATGGTACATGTCGAGGACGTAGGCCGCACGCCTGGGGCCCTTGTGTGGCCCGGTGACCGGGGAGTCGTGCGTGCAGAACGACTTGGACAAGGTGTCGTCGTCGATGACGAAGTGGTACACGAGGTAGCGGGACTCGACCTCCTCGCGGATCGCGCGGCACGTCGCGCGGAGGTTGAGGAGCGCTCCGAGTGGCGCGACGTCGATGATGCGGCTCATGATGTGGGGGTACATGGCGGCGTCAAGCATCGTTATGGTAGGGGCGACGGGCGTAACGGTGTGCGCATCTCCGTGCGCGGCGCGGTGGTCCGAGTGGCGTCCGAGTATGCCGAGCAGACTGTCCGTGCGCGTGTGGTGGTCCGCCATCGTATTGACGAGTGTGTTGTCTCGACCGGGAGTTTGGGAGGACGACGGGGCGCTTGGGAGAGGGGGGCCTTCGAGTCGGTGGGGAGCGGTTGGCTCGGCGTCGGCGATCGATTTGTGAGAGCACGATGTAAAGGTGGGTGGGGGAAGGTTGAGGCTCGAGCGCGGTCCGTCCGTGGGGATGGGAGGCGACGCGTCGCGCGGCGTCGCAGTGGGGTGAGCGAGGGGCGGGTGGGAGTCCGGTTCGTCCATTGTTGAGGCTGGTGTGTCAGCTAGTGGGAGTGAAGGAGTGCTCACTGATGGTTGAGGGAGAGGAGAATGTTGAGAAAGAGAAAGACAGGCGTGTCGTGTTTTGTTCGGTTGACAGAAAGGTGCGTCTGTGCGCAGACACACCCATCTTTCGCCCCTCGCCCTGGGTGACGCACGAGCAACTCATCTGTGCCAGTGACGCTCTAGACGGAATCAGCTCTAGACGGAATCATGGGACGTCGCACCGGCTGAGACTGCCTACAGAGGGTGTTTAGTGTAGTAGTAACACTAGTGTAGTAGTAACACGCCTAGGAGACCCGTAGTGCAATCCTCGGAACATCCAGTACCTTTTGGCCCGTCGTCCAACTCCGTTTCCGTCTGCTCTCGCTCTCGGATCGACTGTATACATCGGGTTACTACTCACAGGCCGCTAGCCCTCCAGCCTCTGCCATGCTACGCCCAGCTCTCGAGCACCACTGGTTTTGGGTCTACATCCCGGCTGGCGGGTCCAGGACCATGGTGAGCAGGGCAGGGTGGCGCGAGAGCCACTCGTTCTTGAACTCTGCCATCGTGACGAACTTGGCATTGGACCAGGCCGCCCTCGCGCGGGCGACTGCCCACGCACCCGTACCATACCGGGCGTCCTTCTCGTACCGGGACATGAGCTTCCGGCAGCAGCGCTCAATCTCCTCGCGGTCCTCGACAGGTGCGCGGAGCGGGGCGGGCATCCACTTCATCGGCCAAGTTTCGTACCCAACGATGGAGGAGACCTTTGAAGCGTACACGCATTGCATCATGTCCTCGACCAGCGACGTTTGGTCGACCTCGGCGCTTGTGAGGAGGTGCGGAACGCCACCGGCTGGACGTGGAGTGAAGAGTAAGCTGTAAATCTCCTCGTACGCCCAGGTGGTGAACGTCTTGAACACTGTGCGGAGGTAGCGCTCGTCGGCGGGGTCGAAGCGAAAGTGGAGGATCACCGACCGGCTGCAGCCGACGGAAATTCGAGGGACTCGGACCGGGCCCTCGGCGAGGTTCACGACGTGCATGGTCGCCGAGACCTTGATCGGAGACGGGGGTGGGGTGGGAAGAGGGCAGGAAGGCATCACGCGCACGAGGTCGAGCGCGGGAGCCGCAACGCCTGCCTCTGCCAGAGCAGCTGCCGCTGTCTCGGGGCAGACGCATTCGCGATACTTCGAGCCACCGAAAAGCATCTGTTCGTCCATCAACTGCCGGGTCGGGCGTGCTGGGCAGTGGCGATAATGCTCCACCATGTCGAGGACATAGGCTGCGCGCTGAAAGGAGCGCTTGGCGACCACGGTGTCGTGTGTGCGAATCGACTTGGAGAGCGTGTCGTCCTTGATGACGAAGTGGTAGACGAGGTAGCCGGCCTCGACCTCCTCGCGGATCTTGCGAGACGTCGCGCGAAGCTTAAGCAACGCTCCGAGTGACGCGAAGCCGATGATGCGGGTCATGATGTGGGGGTACGCGGCAGCGTCAAGCATCGGAGACGGCGCAAAGCCTGTCCGCGAGGCATGGTGCGAGCTGCGAGGCGGGGGGTTGACGGTGCGAGGCGGGGGGCCGAGGGTCCGAGCGGCCGTGTTGGAAGCAGGGTGGGTGACTGCCGTGTCGTTGTGGGAGGGGTGCGAGTGGGACTTGGGCACCGTGCAGGGAGAGCCAGGAGCGCTCTGGTGGGCGCTCTGGCTGGCTCTCTCGCTGGTACCCGGGCTGGCACTGGTGGAGGTGGTTGGGAGGGATGGGGAGGGAAGGGCGAGAACGGTGGGTGGCGAGGCCGGCGACCCCGAGGGAAGGTAGGCCTCTGAGCTCGAGAGCGGTGGCGCCGCGTGCGCGCTCGAAGCCAGAATGGGAGGGTCGTCGTGCATATCGACGTTGGCTACATTGTCAGCGTCAGCTCGGGATGTTGACTCACTGGCTCGGTGGAAGATGAGGGAGTGGGTGATGAGAACAATGGATGAGTGGATGATGGTCAAGAGAGGGAAGGTGAGTGCGAGGTGAGAGCGAGGAAGGTGTCCGGACAAGTCCGCACCACCGAGATTCGCTGGACGCGGCCGCGCGTCTTGCTCGCGCACCCGGTCTGTGGTCAAATGTGTGCATATACACTCTATGCTTTTCTCTATGCTCCTTCTGATCTCCGACGGCGAGCGCTGCTCGCCGTCCATCGCCCGGACGCTTAGAGCAGCCCGAACGGATACCCGCCGTTCTTGAGCTTGAACAGCCGGATAAGGAGCGAGAAGAGCACGAACATGAGCGCGAGCCAGAGGTACGTCCCGATGCGCTGCTTGGCGGGCGAGCTCTGCGCGGGGATGAATACGGAGAGCACGACGACCGTGAGGGCGAGGACGCCGTCTGAGAGTCAGCTAAAGTAAAGGAGTGACCCACACAGCGCGCCGACGACCTGCGACTCGAGGCCCAGCTGGTTCTGGTACCCGCCCGCGACCCAGGACACGCGCCCGCCTGGCCCGGCCTGGACGTAGGGCGCGTTCTTGATCTTGTTCCACATGTAGCCGCTGGTGAAGAGGATGCAGAGGATGGTGGTGCCGACGCCCCAGATGATGCGGCTCGTGATGACGGGCACGAGGATCGCGCGCGCCGTGTACGCGCCGTAGAGGGCCATGGCGACGAAGAGGGGGGCGATGATGAAGGGGATGGGCGACTTGGGCATGTAGATGTCGAACGGCTCAGGCGTCGTCGACTTGACCCAGGTGTGCAGGGGCGGGAGGGCGAGGCCGCTAGAGTTAGCGCCAGAGCTGTGAGTGTCTGCCAGCTCTCATGGGCTGGGCGAGATGGAACTCACGCGCGGTTCAGGTCAAAGTTGACGGCGCCCGTCTTGAGCGCCTTGCGCTCCCCAGCGGCCGGGGGGTAGTAGTACACGGTGGGCGCGGAGGTGAGGCCGAGACGCTGGAACACCTCCTGGCCGTTGCTAAAGTCGAGCTCGGCGAAGAAGTGGTTGTCGCGCACGTCCTTGGACTTGCGGCGCCAGGAGCGCGCGACCGTCCGGAAGAGCGGGTCAAAGTCGTGGCACGGCTGGCACTTGTAGCCCGCCGGCATGGCGGTGAGGACGATGGTCGCGCCCCATTCGCGGTCGGGGGCCGTGAGCTCGTTGAAGGTCTCGGTGTTGAGCTGGAGGACGCCGTCGCGCGCCGCGGCGGAGGCGGCGGCAAAGTCTGTGGCGAGGGCTAGGGGGAGTGCGAGGAGGGAAAGGAGTGTGAGGCGCATGGTTGCGCTGTGGTGTAGGAGTAGATGTTGGAGATGAGGAGATGCGGGATGCGTGGTGACTGCAGTCGGTGACGCACCGACAAGACACGTAGAACGCGACGCGGAAGCAAATTCGGCCTCCACCCAGCACCCTCGCACTCATCCACCATCCGCTGCTCATCTGCCGACCACTCGCACTGAAGCATCGATACATAGAGGCATGCATGAATACAAGGGACATAACAGCGACAGCCGCCCCCGCCTGCTCCTTTCGTTTTACTACCAACATTTACTGTGGCGCGCTTGCCGCGCCTTGCTAAACTAAAGCTATACTGGATCGTCCTAAGCCAACTCGCCTCGCCTACGCCTTGGCGGTCAGCGGCGCCTGCCAGCTGCGCGCGACCTTCTTGGCGCCGCCCTTGTCGTGTATCTTCATGTGGCGCTGCAGCTGGTCGGTGCGCGCAAACCGCTTCCCGCAACCGGGGTGGGCGCACGCAAACGGCTTCTCGCCGGTATGCGTCCGGCGGTGCTTGGTAAGGTTGCTCGCCTCCTTGAACCCGCGCCCGCAGATGTCGCAGCGGAACGGCTCGACACCCGTGTGCGTCCGCTCGTGCACGTTGAGCCCCGACTTTTGCGTGAACGCCTGCCCGCACCCGGGGAAAGTGCACTTGAAGGGCTTCTCGTCGCGGTGCCGGCGCTTGTGGGTCTCGAGCGGGGCCTTCTCCGCGAAGCCCTGGCCGCACTCGTCGCAGACGAAGGGGCGGTCCTGCGTGTGCATGCGCAGGTGGCGGATGAGCTTCTGGCGCGTCGCGAAGACACGGCCCTCGCCGTCGCCGCAGCCGGCCCAGCGGCAGCGGTACTCGTTCGCGCCGCGGCCGACGTGCACCTCCTCGAGGTGGGCCATCAGCTCGGCCGAGGAGGCGAAGGGCTCGTGCAGGGAGCAGTTGTGCCAGAGGCACACGTGCGCGTTGTTCGAGGGCGACAGCGAGGGCGACGGCGTGGGCAGCGAACGCGGCATTGGAACCGTGTGGTGGTGGTGCGGGCCAAGCACGTTGTGGCTGTGGGCGAGAACGTGCGCGTGAGCGTCGTGCGGCACGCCGGGTGCGCACTCGTGGTGCGGGTGCGGGTGCGCGTGGGGGTGCGCCGCGTTGTGCAGGTGCGTGAGCACAAGGTGGGTGTGGCCCTTGTCGACGTTGCGCGGGTCCGGAAGGCCGAGATGATCCTTCATGAGGTGTTTGAAAAGCGTCTGCGGGGACATCTCGCCATGCACGTGGGAGGGCAAGGTCGTGTGAGCGGCCTGGTGCGCAAGCGACTGGGCGGGGGTCTGGACGCTGCTCTGCGGCGTGGTACCCGCGGTACCGGCGCTCGAAGCGGCGGCATCGCCGGCGGCAAAGTCGAAGCAGTCAGCCCACAGGCACGCAATGTTGAAATTGTCGGCGTGCGATGTTGCACTTGTCGCCGGAAGAGGCGCCGGGGACGCCGACTGAGACAAGGCACCCGGGAGGGCGCTCATCATCTCCATGAATGCGTTGGTCCCGAGCGATAGCTCGGCGGCGCGTCCCGGGGTGGTGGCTGAGCTAGACGCCGAGGCCTCGGTAATCAGGTGGTCGGAGGCGATGTGAGCCGCCAGCTTCGCAAAGTCGTCAAACGAAGCGTTGCAGTTCTGCCAGCGGCAGACGTGCTGTAGCTGCGGCTGGAGGACCTGGGGCTGCGCCTGGGCGAACATTTGCGCGACGTAGTTCAAGTAGGTGGGCTCCTGCGGCTGTCTGAGCAGCAGAGCTATCGGGTCGACATCGACCTGGGGGAGCTTGCACGCCTCATCGGTGCAGCGTTCTATCTGAATGTCAGCTTATCTTTCTTTGGGGCTTGTCTCACCATCTCCTCGAGGGTGCAGTCTGGCGGGCACCACTCCTGTCCGCACTCTTGTGTGCACGGCGCGCAGACCTGCTGCTGCCCGCAGTTGTCGTCGCACGGCTTGTCGCAGTCCGAGTTGCACGAGTCACGGCGCTCCATGTCGGCACACCCATCGTTGCAGGGCGCAATTCTGTCACGCGCAGAAGTTGACTCGGGCGTCGGGAGGAATCCCGAGCAGAAGTCCTCGAAGGACAGCTGCTGGGACGAGGACGAGCCGTGGTCCAGGTCACAGCAGTATAGCGAGTGGGCGTGGTGCATCTTGCCGTGCCAGTGGGTCGGAAGGTGGGCCTAGTCAGTCGAGATCGTCGTCGGGATATTGTCGGAAACGGAGACGAGCGAGCTGGGGAACGGAGCACTGGGAAGAGTCAAGACCCGAGCTGTATCGGCGATAGCGTGCCGTGGCGGTGTCGATGAGGGGAGCGAGTAGCGAGTGGGGGTGCGTAGCTCGCTGCACAGCTGCTAGTGCGCCAAGTGGACCATGTGAGACAGCCGAGCAGCCGTGTCTCTGGTTCAACGTCGAGTGACAAGACGCGTAGCGGACGGTTCAGAGCAGCGTGCGGCCAACGGTGGACTAGTGGGGTGGAGGTAGAGTGTGGTTTAGACCTTGAACTCTAGTGGAACAGAGTCAAAACGACGACAGGTGCCGAACAAATGACGTGCGTTGGCAATCACCCCCAAAACAAAGAGGACCCGACCGGTCACACTAGTGCCGGAATCAATTCTGCTCTGCAGTTGAGGATAAGGCCTCAACGTGGGAGGCATTTTATTTCGAGCAGTCAACAAAATTTGCCTCCGCTCCGGGCTCAAGTAGATCTCAGAATCTGCCTCCGTGTCAACCTGCTGCGAGATGGACATTCGCGTTATTCGGCCGACGACGATGGTTCGAATCTTGGCGGATATCTTTAGAGGGCCCTGCAGAGGACCGTAACTGATCGACAGATCGCCAGATCGCCATGGCGATGCAGCACACGACATGCAAACATCAGCTCTGCTTCTCAGCATCTCACCTTCTCTCATCTCTCAGTCGCAGCGAAGCCCCAGGCTCAGCCGAGGTCGGCAACTGACGACGCCCACCAGAGCCGTGCACAATCCTCGGCAATACCCGCCAGCGCAGTCACCGTCACGTCACGGGCCTCTCACCTTCCGCCTTCACACGGTTTGATGCCGTCAGCTCTTATTAACGGTGGCGACGGCTGCACCTCGGCACACGCAGTTGACTGAGACTTTGTGCATGGCAGAGACAATGAAGTGTCGCGTCGCGGTCTAACTATAGCACGCTTCGACCCACGCGACGCCGAAGCGCGACCCACGCGGCGGCTCGGTGTCCGGCAAAACCAGCTGCACCAAGCACCAAAAGTCATGCACTCCGCGCTCATGAACGAAGCCCGCCAAGGACGCCGCCGCAGCGCCGAAGCGTTACAGCTTGGGAGGCTGGCCAACCTGCGTGAGGAGTGGGTGGCAACCGCGGTATGCCAAGCCCCGACGGCGCTGGTGGCGACAAGCGCTCATGATCTGTCGGCCGAAACTTGTCCTGGGCAGAGCGTGGGGGCAGAGGCACAGTGGGGGTTTATCAGATACCCACCCATAGTGGTGTGGGGCTCGGCCTGGCTGCGCTCGACGAGATCACGCCTGGTCACATCACGGGGTTTGCTTGCGTGCGGGCAGCGGCCATGAGCTTGGCTTGGCTGTGGGTTCGGCTGGATCCGCCGCCGTTTCCATTTGGCACACCATCCCATTGTCATGCTAGATTGCTAGAATCTACATTGATCCGGCCTCCGTCATTTTCTCCACCCTCCACTCCACCAAAACCATGTCAACAGCAACGGCGCACCACCCCTCCGCCAACGGCCTCAAGA
>JAMALN010000068.1:0-73950 GCA_023630115.1 Cutaneotrichosporon sp. PK4640 | reverse complement strand
ACGTGCTTGCACGGCAGCTGGCGCAGGCGCTCGACCTCGTACATCTCGCGCCCGGGGATCTCGCGCGGGGGCACGAACGAACTCTGGCAGATCGCGCAGGTGACCTGATGCGCGCTGAGAACGACGCCCGGTAAGCCGAGGCGCATGGTGTCCACCTCGCCAGGCTGCACGGGCTCGCCCTTGGGCTCCGCTGGAGAGCTCGGCGTCTTCTCGGCCTCGAGGCCCATCGCCTTCTTTAACAGCGCCGAGGCGACATTCTGTGACGTCTTCGGCCCCTCCGACGTGCCCTCCCCCTGTACCTCACCGTGGTGCACCCTCTCCGCCTTGATTGATGCCTCGTAGATTGATGGCTCGGGGAGCGGCTCGGACGGGTCGGGGATGTACGCGACGACGGGGCACGCCGTCAAGTCGTCATCGGTGAGCTTCTCCGGTTGGGGAGTGCGTGGGCGGAGCGCCCCAAAGAGCTGTGGCACAGGCCAGCCAAAGATGTGGGCGAGTATCTAGCGTAAGCGGCGCTCCAATATGTGATCTCACCAAGTAGATCAACGAGGCGAATAAGAGGATGACCATGCCGAGGAGGACGTAGACGTAGTATAGGATGTGGGCCCATCCGAAGAGGATGGTCGTGACCATGAGCGGCCACCACAGAAGCGGTGCGCTGGTGTAGCAGTTCTCGCCGCTGACTGTCGGGAGCTGGGCGAAACACACGGCCGAGCCGATGAGCCAAAGCACAAAGTGCACGATGCCCATGCCGTTGAGGATCTGGAGGGCCAGCGCGTCCGCAGCAGCTGTCAGCTTCTTGTTTCGTCGCCGCCGACGCTCGGACTTTGACTCGTGCGGCTCGGCGTCAACGAGGGACGGTGGAGTATCTGGGGGTTGAGGGGGAGGGTATGTGACTGGAGGAGCAGGATGCCCCACAGGATACGCGGCAGCCGGCACGGACGCGACTGAAGAAGCGGACGAAGCAGGCGGGGTGAAACCCTGTCGGCTGGTCGATGCTGTTGCGAGGGCCAGGGAAGGGGTAGCCTGGAGGGTAATTGCGCTGGCTGCGGTTTCACTGGGCGCGCCGATGGCTGGGCTCGCCTCGCTCGCCGTGGACACCACTTGTGATGACGAGGGAGAGCCCGAGGACGAGACTGAGGCGAGGGACAAGCTCGCGCGGCGCGGAGGGGTAGGAGAGGAAGGCACGACGGATGGGGGCATGGTATGCGACGGTGAGGAGGGCGATTGGGAGGAGGGAAGACCAGGCGGGCGGTGTTGTGACATTGAGGGGACCCGTGACGTCGAGGGGCGCGGCGACGTCGAGCGCGTCGAGCGCGGGCTCGCCGTTGCGGTGATGATACTGTCTGAGCCGCGGCGGCGGTGACACGGCGCGCTGAAGGGCCGGTTGTAGATCTCGTGCACCTCGTTGCAGTGCACGCACGGCGCAGCCGGCGGTGCAGGGGGCAGGGGCAGGCTCTGTGTGCTGCGTGCAGGACTTCGCGGGGGCGTGGGGAACCGAGGCCCATCGTCGGGGTCGGGCCTGCTGCCGTAGGGCACGTCATCAAAGTCGTCGGGCCTGTTGGCGATGTAGGCCGCGAGCTCGGCCTCGAGCTCGACGGCCCTCAGGCGTGCGCGCTCGCGCTCGGCGGCGAGGAGCCTGCGGCGGCGAAAGAACGTCCACGTCTTGGCGAGGAGGGAGAGGCCCAGGCGCGCCGTGGACATGCCGAGGAGGGCGAGGAAGACGCTGGGGTTGTGACAGCGCCCCGACTCGGTCTGGAGGTTTGGGCCGTCGGGGGAGCGCGTGACGCTCGCGAGGGCGAGCAGGGTGATGGTCGCGACGAAGGCCGCCGCCATGGCGGCGAAGGAGCCGGCGGCCAGGAGGCGGTCGCGCGTCGAGCGCGGACGCCCCTGGGCCTCCATCTACGCGTTTGGGGGCAGGGAGAGGGGAGGCAGGAGAAGAAGGGGGGTAACTCGGGTGTGGGAGAAGACGGATGGAGAGGGGAGTGGGAGAACTAGAGGATGGGGAGAGTGAAGAGAATGGAGATGTGTAGAGAGAGTTGGAGAGGATGTTTGGATCAATTGCGCAACTGTGTCAAGTCGAGTGTGTCGCGTCGTGCTGTGCACTGCAAGATCCCCCCTCTTGCCCTCTTGGGTGGCAAATGCGTGCGAGGTGGAACGAGTGCGCACACAAGTCACGCAGCCCGCTCGTCGAGCAGCACAGACCGGTGGGCGAGCGCACGGTCGGGGCGAGCGAAGGAGCAAGGATGAGCGGGTCGAAGCGACGCCGCTGCTCGCCGTCGATCGTGTTCCCATCGCCACCGTCATCGCCGCCAAGGCACCCCGCATCCCCACGCCAGGCACGATCATCCCGTTGCCACGCGACTTTGCCTCCGTCTTCCGACCCGCCGCCAAAAGTCGGCGCGACCTTGCTCTCTCTGCATCAACACATACACCATGTTCGGAGCCCTCCGCCCCTCGTCGGTCCTCAACGGCGGCCTGCTGTGGAAGGTGCCGTACCGCCTTTCGAACACGCGCAAGGCCAACCTCCGCCAGCGGCTGAAGCGCGTCGACTCGGTCATTGCCGCGGTGGCTGAGAGCGGCGTCGAGTGCCGCGCGCTCACGCGCGCGCTCGAGCTGCCCAAGGAGAGCGAGATGCCGGCCAAGGGTGAGTGTGGGCGCGGCGATGCGCACCGGCGCGCACCGGAGAGAGGAAAGGAGGGGGGAGGAGGGAGAGGGCCGATATTGGGCCAGGGTGCGCGACGGAACGCACACACCAGCTGCTCCGGGCTCGGGAGGGCAGGACGGGGAGGAGGAGGGGGCGATGCCGGAGAGGGGCGGTGCCGGAGAGGGGCGAGGGCGCTGCTGGGAGGAGGATGAGGATGGAAGTCCGAGCCGATGACGGAGTCGCGGCATGCCCCGGTTGGCGATGCCCAGAAGCCACTCGAGTTGAGTCGTTCCCGTGCTGACTCTTTCAGACAAGTACACGACTTACGACCCCAAGCACCAGCAGCACAAGTGGCGCAAGGGCGTGCACAAGGTGCCTAAGTGGACCAAGGTGGGCCCTCTTGCCGACATCGCTAACATACAGTTGACATTGCGCACCAACCCCAAGGGCTTCTAGTGTATCCGCATGGCATGTAACAACATCATCCTCTCACTCTCACTCCGACTCTCACTCAGAACCACTGCTGCGCGTAGTAGTACGGCGCCGGCACGACGGGCACATACTGCACCGGGACGGCCTGGGGCGGGGGCTGGAAGGGCACATGGGCGGCGAAGGTGTGCCGCGCGCGCTCGGCGCGCTCCCGCTCGCGGCGGCGGTCGCGCTTCTTTTGCTCGTCCTCGTCGCGCAGCTCGGTGCTGAGACGGCGGGAGAAGGACGTACTGCGCCGGCGATGGCGCACCTCGGCGAGCTGGGGCAGCGACTGCTGCTTCGAGGGCTCGCCGACGCTTTCCGCGGGTGCGGCGCGCGTCGAGCTCGTGGTCGGGTTGCGCCGGCCCGGGATGCGCTGCACCGCCGGCCGCGCGTCGTGCTGGTAGAGGTGCGGGTCGCGACGCTCCTCCTTCCGCTGGGTCGAGTAGGCGTCCTCCTCCGCCTCGAGGGCGCGGCGCATCCACGTCACGAGGCTCTGGAGGACGGTGCAGTCGGTCTCGTCGCGGCGGATCTTGGGCGACACCTCGCAGCGCGAGTAGTCGGGGGTGAAGACGCCAAAGACCCACCACTTGAGCGTCGTCGCGACGAAGTAGCGCACGCCGTGGGACACACACTCGTCGTACATCTCCGTTTGGAGGAGGTTGGCGACGCCCTCCTCCCCGTGCGCTCCTGTGGCCTGCTCCCACCCCTCGCTGTTCCACGTGAACTTGTCCATCACGTCCTTGGTGTGCGGCCACGGCGGGCGGACGGAGACGAGCATCGCGCGACGCCCGCCGGGCGTGGTGCCCAGCGCGGTGGTCTGGTCGCGCGCGAGCACGAGCGAGCCATACCCGTCCGTGAAGCCCTGGTAGCCCGACCCAGGGACGGTCGGGACGTACCAGAACTCGGCGTCGGTGTAGCGGAAGCGGATGGCGTGGAGGACGCTCATGGCGGACGTGAGTACCGTGCTGTTGAGCCACCGGACGAGAAACCGGTCGCGGGGTACGATGGAGGACATCTTGCGGAAGCTCTTGGTCTGGAAGGGGGGCGCTGGGATGGTGTAGCGCTGGTCACCCCACCGCTCGTCCTTGGCTAACGGGGTGTCGGGGACGTAGACGTGGACGTCGTCGACGATCTCCTCCTTGAACGCGTCGTTGCGGTCCCACGTCCAGAGGGCGCGCCGGCCGCGCTGTCCCTGGCTCACGCTGAGGCGGTGGATGAACTCGCGGCTGGTGGCGCCCTCGTGGCGTCGGAAGCCTGACCGCTGGCCAGACTCGGGCCAGCGCTCGTACTTCTCGACCGCGGAGTACGCGAGGTAGCCGCGGAGGTTGTCTACCGGGTTGACGCGCCCACCACTGAATATGTTCTTGACGCCTCTGTGTGTGGTGTACGGCGACCCAGACGGCTTGAGCAGGGACTGTAGGCTACGCGTGCTGCGATGCTGGGGTTCGCTCCGCTCGTGCTGCGACAGGTCCTCCTCGACTTCACTCCAGCTCACCTTCGATGTCGAGCTGCCGTTGCTTTGGGTGCGTCGCCGCCGACGCGAAGCCTGCACCCTGCTGATGGGCTCGGGGCCTGCTCTCCGCAGCTGCTGGCGCACCTCATGCTCGACCTCGAGGTCGTCGATGCTGTCGTAGTAGGTGGTCGACTGACGCCGCAGGCGTGGCCGAGCGGTGGGGAGAGTCTCGGCTGGGCGCGGCAGCGTGTCGGAAGGAAGGTCAGCGGGAGGAGGGAAAGGTGTTGGTTGGGCGCGGGCAGAGGTGCGGCGACGGCGCGGAGGGTGGTCCTGGTACACCGCTGAGTCGGTCATCGGCTCTGGAAAACGGGTGGGGCTGTTTGTGCTTGCCAACCGACGGTGCCCGTCGTTCTGTGCAAGGCCGGAGCTCGGGCGGGGGCGAGGCTCGCCTTCCCTCATGTGGGACGCGGTGGGGAAGGGCGTCTGGGGTTGGACTGTCCGAGGCGGTGCTGAGCTGCTGTGTCGCTGGTGCGGTCTGACCGCAGGCTTCGAGCTCGGCGGCGAGACGAGAATGGGGTGCGCCGAACGCGCTGGGCGGAGGGACGACTCGGCGTCGGGGCGACCGCTGCAGGCGGGGACTTGGAGGAACGCGGGGTTCTGTGGCGGGGTGGCCATGGCTGGCCTGTTCCTCGAGAGTGTGGCAGGTGTTGAGGAGTGTGTTGCCAGAGGGGAGCTGTGGATGCGGTTGACCTGGCCGTTGCGGCTGAAGACTGGTATGTGAGGTGGCGACTGCGGGGGAGGGTGATGTTGAGCGCGTCGCTGTGGTGCTGGTGGAGCCTGGTGGCGAGGGTGGGGCCGGTGGATGACGAAGTGGGTGTCCTCAGCGATGGGGGACGTTGTACAGCGAAACATTGAAGTCACGCTGGGCGTGGAGCTTATAACTGTGCGCCGTTGATCGGCTTGGTGGCGCAGTTGACTTGGCGCCCCAGCAACGATCTGGCAGCTGGAATGCTGAACGTGATGCTCACGCGTGCCACGCAGCGACTGTGCGCTCGTGGGGGACGGTCGTGCGGCTCGTGATTAGGGAAGCAGGCTGTAGCCTGTCGACTGCCCAGTCGCGGCCTCGGCGAGTGGACGCGCTTCGACGATCGCGGCGGCGATCTGTGCGGGTTGTGTTGGTGTCTGAATGCGAGATCGCGCTGCGTCCGCAATCGGAGAGTCTGCCAAGTCTGGACGCCTTCGCTGAAGTTGAGAAGCTAGTGTGAGTGGGCGCGCTTCGATGGGCCTACTTGTTGATGGGAGGGAACCCGCGAGCGCCTGGAGCGCTTGGCTCGGCTCGGTCGCCTCGGGCGACGGCCAGGTGATGGCGGCGAGGCCCAGCTCGCGGTGTTCGGGAGCGTTCTCGGCGTGTCTGTCTGCACGTGTGTGAGGGCGGGATGTCGCAGCTGGGTGTGTATCTCCAGATGGAGAGAAGGTCGAGACTGCGAGATAAGAGAAGAACGGGGCCGCAGCGGCAGTCTGATACATATACGCGCCCGATGATGAGTGACGGGCACCTTGCCAGGGGACAGAGGCGAGAGTGTGGCGAGAGGTCAATGCTGTTGTTGTCAGGGACAGGGTAGTACACGGTGATGTGCTTCTCGGCACGTGTACAGCTCTCGGCTGTAGGCGGCATGATGAGTGAGGTGCTGTTGCGGGGTTGCGTTGCGGGGAGAGGTCGTGCGGCACCTGTGGCGGAAGGAGGGGCCGGGCGAGTGATGTGTGTTGTCAGCAGGGGGGCTTGGTATCGGGTTTAGCTCGCTCCCCGGGTGACGGATCTCGAACGATGCAGAGCCAGCAGGAGGGGGGGGGGAGGGGAGCGAGGAGCGGCGCAGCCCCGCGAGGCGCGGTGCGACGCGTGGCGGCGGACTGGCACTGTGGCAGCATTGGCAGGGAACGGCGCTGGCCGGGGAATAGAAGCACACCGTCTGGAGTTAGCGCGGGGGACGAGCCGGCGGCAAGTCAGCACGGGGACACTCTGGTGTTGGTGATTGGAGTCTTGGCCCGATCTCATCACATTTGGCTTTCTGGTCGGTCACTCCTGGGTGTACCCCGTTGTCCGATAGCACCGCGATCTCGGAAGTCGGTGCGCCGCCAAGGGCGCCGATGATCCGTGCGTGTGCAGGGACCTAGGCGGGAGAATCCGAGTGTGGAGGGCGCGGCGGCGCCGCGATTGACGACGAAGAGCGGTTAGAGGCGGCCAGCCCCGAGTCGCGGCTGCATCGGAAAGACGAGGCGGCGCGCCACCCTTGGCATGGTATGCTTCTCGACGCGGACATTGGCCGCCCCGATTGGCCGATGGTTATGCATTGGACGATGCCGCCGGCAGTGGCCATTCGCACAACCTCGTCCCAGATCGTCCTGTGACAAAGTTGTTGTCTCGGTGGCGTGGATGGGTATGGCGAGGAATACGTGTGTGGTTCGCAGATGCCAATGCCAAGCAGTTCAGCGAAGGCATGGATTCTCCGGGACGGACTGACAAGTGGGGAGCGCACAGGCAGCGTCTTCCACCGAGGAGACGCCCTGCTTAATGGTTCTCTTGCGATTCTCTGACCTGCCGCGAGGCTGTAGCGCGTCCGAATAGACGCTCAAGGCATGCAGTTGCCGGCGGCCACGATCCCCATGTGTCAGCAGTCAAGGTCAAGGTTAGTTCACCCCGTTAGTCCGGCATTCATGGAACAGAATGCATGCCATGCACTCTGTGGGTTATCAAACTGGTGCCGAGAACGCCCGCAGTGATGGCTAGGCGATGGGTTCGAAACGGTACGGAGCCGAATGGTATGTATGCGTGGGTGGTCGGAAATGACTGGTGTTCACAACATCGGAGGGGAATGGTCCTTGATGCGGTTGAGTTTGAGATACACAGATCGATACAAGGTCAACGGGGCGTAACGACTGGAGTGTTGATGCTTGTTGGTTTACTTGGCAGCGACTGGGGCCTCGGTGGCGGTAGCCTTGAGGTGCTTGCCAGCGCCAGGAGTGCCCTTGATGCGGGAGGTGGTGGGCGACGAGCCCTTCTTGCCGGCGACGCGGAGCTTCTTCTTGGTCGAGATCTTGGCCTGGGTGGGTTCGACGTTGATCTGGCGGCCCGTGCTGTCCGCGAGCGTCGCGACGTTAGGCTCGGCCTTGGAGGTGGACTTCTCGCCCTTCTTGTGGCTAGCAGTGGCCGCAGTCTTCTCGACCTTGACGGGGGACTCAGCCTGGCGTTAGCCCAGAAGGTCGCGAGTAAATTGACTTACGGCGCGCATGTAGCCGAACTTCTGCGAGAGCTGGTCGATAGTGAGGACCTCAGTGGGCGACTTGGCGTGACTGTAGGGGGAGGTGGCGAGGGAAGGAAGGGTGCCTTGGCCAGAAGTGCCATTGACATGGGCCGAGGGGACGGCGGAGGTGCGGTTGCGCCAGTTGGCGCTAGCGTCAGCCTTCGAGGAGGCGCTCATGTGGGGAGCGTTGAACTTGGAGCCCGTGGGCACGATCTCGCAGGGGATGCTGCCGAGAGCGGACGCGCTGGGCGACTTGGGAACACGGACGTTGAAGACCGAGTTGGTGATGGGGTCCACCAGAGCGAGCGCGACGAAGTCGCTCTGGGTGTGGCTCTGGTCGGTGCCACGCTGCCAGGTAGGGACACTGGCAGAGTGAATGGCACTGTCGATGCCCATGCTGCCGACAGGGGCGGCAGGGGGAGAGCCAGGGATGGGGGTGAGGGGCTTGCCAATACCGAGCTGAGCGCGGATGTCACCTCCAGTGCGGTGCTGGTTGGACTGGGATTAGTACATGCTCGACATGGTGTCTCACCTCGGGTGGAAAAAGAAGCGCAGGGTTGAGGTGGACCTTGTTGAGGTCAATGCCGACATCCTTCTTGAGGCCAGTGACCTGGCTGGGGTCGCGGACCATGACGGGGCGCTTGATGGAGGAGAGCGAGCTTGGCGAACTGGTGGGGTAGTCGGACAGGCCGTCACTCGAGAGATAGCTCGAGCCGGAGGTGGTGCGGTGGGTCGAGTCAGAAGGGATGCGGGAGGTACGAGTGGTGGACGAAGACTTGTTCGAGCTGGTCTTGCCGTCGGCAGCACGAAGGCCGAAGACGTGGGTCATGTACGAGGTCTGGTCCGCGACGGTGGCATCGACACCACTGCCATGTCAGCGTGCGCGGGTCCTCGAGCTTACCTGGGGTTGCGAGCGTAGGGAAGGGAGAGGGGACCGTGGAGGGTAGGAATGGGGCGCTCACGAGCGCCAGCGACAGGGTGACTACGCTTGTACTTCTTGAGCTGCTTCTGGCGCCAGGTAGAGAGGTGAACGGTGTCGTCGGTGCCAGCCTTGTCCGACTTGAGAGCATCGCGGTGTTCGGCCTTGACGGCAACGGCGTAGCTGGCCTTAGCGGCAAGCATGGCGGGCGAGGGGCGAGTAGGCGAGCGGTCAAAGTCGTCGTCGAGAAGACGCTGGCGGTGGTGAACATACGACATGGGCTGGGAACCGAGGAATATGTCGACGGACGCCGAGCTAGCGCTGTTGTTGACGGACGGCGTGCTGAACGTGCGATCACCAGACGACTCGGTATTGGTGGGGGTCTGGAAGAGGTCGCTGTGAGGGGCACGAATGTACTTGACTGAGTAGGGGGTCGAGCTGGCGACCGAAGAAGTGAGAAGAGGGCCGCTCGACTCCATGGACAGGTCCTCCGAAGTGTCGGGGAGGGAAGGAAGGTCGGGGCTGGAAGGGGGGTTGAGGGAAGGTAAGAGAGGGTGGCTGAACACACGTCAGCTAGTGCGGTTAGGGAGAGAAGGAAGGTAGTTGGCATGAGGATGAAGGTCACTTACAGGGCCTTGGTGTCGCTGACGACGCGACGCTGGTCAACCGCGTCAGGAGCACGAGTGGGATTGAGGGTAGGAGAGCTCTTGGGGGTGGCCATCTTGTTGCGGGTGTGGGAGAAAGGTGCGAGGGTGGGGGAAGCGTTGGTGTCTAGAACCGAGTTGGCGATGAACAGAAAGGGGGTGAGCAAGGTGTCTGCGATGGTCCGAGGCATAGCCTAGGGTGAGGAGGGGAAGGTGTAAGCTATGGTGACGATGGTGACTGATAGACAAGTGATGGGGACAAGGGTGGGGGGGGGGGGATGGGGGGAAGGTGGTGTGAGTAGAGTGGGATGAGATGAAGAGTGAATGAGAGAAAGAGAGATGAGCGTTGAGTCGATCAGGTTTATAAAGCAAGTGCCGGGGGGGTGAGATGTCGAGGAAGGTGGTCGCCAAGGTTGGGTGCGGGTGCTGCGCGCTGCGGATCTGCGGAGCCAAGCAGCGGTGACGCGGTGGTACGGTGGGTAAGGTGGCATGGCCAGTGTCGAGGAAGGTTGGTCAATGTCGACTTTGGCCGCAGGTGGGCCACCTCCACTTGGACCCCACAGGCCCACAGGGTGGCCCCGGCCACTCTCCAATAACAACTTCCACTCCCATTACAATTTGATTAGAAGGATGTTTCTAATTATCAGGGACCTCCACTTTGCCATGTTGGGTGGCAACGGGACCAAAAGAATTTAGGATCTGCGATCCAAGAGTGAGAGGTTGGTGGTGGTCACCCGAGACCACTCTGCTGCTGTTGACTTTGACACCACCACCCACAGCGACCCGCTAGACCTGCCCATTATGGTCAAGTCTCGCTCCATGCGGGGCATCCTCGTTACGGACAACCTCCCCCAGCTCCAGAACCTCATCAAGGTGTGTACCGCGCGCTCGCCCGCTGCCCGCCGGACCTTGGCTGACCCAAGCGCGACCCCGTCGCGTACAAGGAGGAGTTCATGATCCAGTACAACCACTACCTCTCGCTCCTGCGTCTGCAGACGGTTGCGCCGGTCGCGGGCTCGTCGTCTAACGACAAGACGGCCGACAGCTTCGAGGACCTCATCACCTTTGTCGCGCAGTGCGCCCAGTGCTACCCCAAGATCACTGAGGACCTGCCCAAGCAGCTGAGCGCAATGCTGCTCGGCAAGGACGGCTTCATGATGCTCAAGGGCGACACGCGCGAGACTGCCGTGCGCAATCTCGTCATGTTGCGCAACAAGGATGTCATCGACTCTATCACGCTGCTCCAGACCCTCCTCCCGCTGCTTCCGCACGCCGGCCGTGACCTCCGCCAGACGGTCCGGAAGACGATCCTCACCGACCTCAAGACGTCAAACCAGAAGGCCAAGAACCACCGCCTGAACCGCATCGTGCAGGGACTGCTCTTCGGCATGATCGAGAGCGGGATGGGCGCCGAGGTCGTCGGCAACAAGGGCAAGGGCAAGGGCAAGGAGACGGGCGGCGAGGCCATGTGGGCCGTCATGATGGTGCGCGAGCTGTGGCGCAAGGGCGTGTGGACGGACGCCAAGACCGTATCCATTGCTGCGCTCGCTGCGTTCCACCCCAACACCAAGGTGCAGTCGGCAGCACTGCACTTCTTCCTCGGCTCGGACGCGGATGCGGACCGCGAGTACGATAGCGAGGACGAGGACACAGTCGCCAACGCGCGGCGAGACCTCAAGGGCGCACAACATCGTGCTGGGATCAACAAGGACGGGCGGAAGCGTCAGCGCAACATCGAGAAGCTGAACAAGGCGACGTCCAAGGCGAGGAAAGAGCGCGCTGCGCAGGTGTCGGTCAACTTCCCGGCGCTCGAGCTCCTCCACGACCCGCAGACCTTTGGCGAGAAGCTGTACGACAACCTGCACAAGCATGGTGAGTACAGCTCAGGTGATGGAGATAGGCTGACAGCAGACAAGCAGTACTCG
Source organism: Cutaneotrichosporon sp. PK4640 (assembly GCA_023630115.1). Lineage (NCBI taxonomy): Eukaryota > Fungi > Basidiomycota > Tremellomycetes > Trichosporonales > Trichosporonaceae > Cutaneotrichosporon > Cutaneotrichosporon sp. PK4640. Next base: position 62,592 of record JAMALN010000068.1, on the reverse strand, counting down.
CTCGAGCACAAGGTGCTCATCATGCAGCTGCTCTCGCGCGTCATGGGCGTGCACAAGCTCTGCATCCTCGGCTTCTACACGTACATCATCAAGTACCTCACCTACCACCAGCTCCAGGTCACGCTCATCCTCGTGGCGCTCGCGCAGTCGGTGCACGAGCTCACGCCTCCCGACGTCCTCACGCCAGTGATCCGCAAGCTTGCACAGGAGTTTGTGCACCCCGGTGTCGGTGCCGAGGTCATTGCGGCGGGTATCAATGCGATCCGCGAGGTGTGCCGTCGCCAGCCATGGTGCATGGAGGAGGACCTTCTGAGCGACCTCGTCGAGTACAAGAAGTCCAAGGACAAGGGTGTGGCGACTGCTGCTGGTGGTCTGCTCCAGCTCTTCCGCGAGGTCAACCCCGGCATGCTGCGCCGCCGCGACCGCGGCAAGACGGCAAGCATGGGCCTCATCGACGGCCAGGTCGCCGCGTACGGCTACTCGAAGGACGCGGCGGACGGCATCGAGGGCCTCGAGCTGCTCGACGAGCACTTTGCGGCCATGCGCAAGGAGGCGAACGGCGGCGTCAGCGACGACGAGGCGGCGTTTGACGAGGACGACGAGGGCGGCTGGGACGACTTTGAGGTCGAGTCGGACTCGGACTCGGACTCGGACGGCGGGTGGGTCGATGTCGTGTCGGACGGCGAGGACATTGAGATGTCGGACTCGGACGACGACGAGCCCAAGGCCAAGAAGCGCAAGACCAAGGCCGCGGACGAGGCCGAGGAGGACGACAACGACGACGCCAAGTCCGTCGCGTCGACGGCGACGGCGGCCACCGAGGCCAAGAAGATGTCGCTGCTGGCGCAGCAGAAGATTCTCACGCCCGCCGACTTTGCGCTGCTCAACGAGCTCCGTCTCAAGGCCGCGCAGGAGGCGGTCGAGCAGGGCGGCGGCACGGCGGCCAAGCGCAAGCTGGCGCAGCTCGAGGCAGCCAAACGGTCCACCACGGTCGAAGAGCAGTCGCGCTTCCTGACCGAGGGCGAGATTCTCGGCGTGCGCAAGCGCTCCAAGATGACGTACGAGGAGCGCATGGAGAGCATCCAGAAGGGCCGCGAGGGGCGCGAGAAGTTTGGCTCGCTCAAGGGCAAGAAGAACAAGGACAAGGCCTCGTCGTCGACCAACCGCGAGAAGGCGCGCAACAAGCCGCTCATGATGGCGGTCCACTCGAACAAGGTCGTGCAGAAGAAGAAGGCGTCCCTGCGCGACAAGCAGATGCGTCTGCGTGCTGCCATCGACAAGCAGAAGAAGATGAAGCACTAGGCGTAGATATAGAGGTGAGGGCTCGGCAACTTTGGTATTTGGATGTACTCTTATGCTTTGCCTGTCACCCACCCGCACCGCCAGGCCTCGAGATGTCTGGCTGTCTACCCACTCGCAGCCCACCTACCCCTCCAACCGTACCCACCCACCACCGATGCTCGCAAGTATGTTAACCATCAATGAGCACTCTGCGTCCTTCCCACCCGTCCACCCGACCCATGTAGCTCGCTCCGCTCGCAGGTTGCTATAGCTCGCTGCAGCTCGCCGATGGCCTACCACCACCTTCCCCACTCAATCCCCCCGCCTCCAACGCCCACCCCCTTCCACAACCAACAATAACCACCAGCACCAGCACCAACCACCCCCACCCCCACCCCCACCCCACCCCACCCTCCCGTATGTCCTGATCCTGCTGACCCGCCGCTACTGCTTGCCCACATGTCCGGCTTGTCTAAACTCTGTCTGGATCTCACAATATGACAATATGACAAGCTTAGGAGCCATGGATCTGTGATGATGAATGTCGTCGTTCCGGTTGTTCTGGGCGATCCGCACAGTTGGGCTTGGCACGATCGGCATACCCTCCATGCCGCCTCCATGCCGCGATGCCGTCCAGCCTCCGGTCTCGGTCTCCCTTGGCTGCGTCGCGTTCTGCCAAGCTGCCACACCTCACCCCTCCCTCCGCCGTCGTTCGCCCTGACACCAACCGCCCACCCATACATCCTGCTCCGCTCCGCTCAGAGATGTCCACCTCGACCACCTCACAAATCACACCTCAACCAGCTCCAATGGTCTCGACAAGACCTACCTGCCCATCCCCGTATCCCCGCGTCAGAAGATGCCGCTCGGGAAGACGAGTCAAGAACCCCGCGTCTTTTCTACCCTACTTTTCTACCCTAGACCGGCATGGTTCCTGGCCCTTGCCCTGCTTGCCAACCCTGATCCTAATCCTATCCAAAGTGCACTGCTCCTGACCCCTTTTGGAAAGCATCATTTTGATCCCGCTAGTGCGCACTGCATTGAAACCCCGGTAATAGCTAGGGTAATTAGGGATACGGTAGGGGTGAACCCGGACCATTTGACCAGGAACCCTGTAGGCCACGGCCTGGGCTTTGTTTGGCCCACCTGGTTTTTGCCACCTACGCACGCGCCTCTGGCTCATCCATTCAACACTCGTCCCCGCCCCTGGTGTACCCTGGTGTACCCTGGCACGAGTGGACAGGCTGCGCTTTGCCCCTTCCTGCCTCCCTCCCCCTGCCTCCTCCCACCTCCTCCCACCTCCCACCCAGAGGCCAGTTTCCCCCCCGCCGTCACTCTCACCCCAGCGCTGCTCATGGCTGCTCGTCGCCATCATCCCATCCCTCCAGCCCATCCACATCTCTCTCTCTCTCTCACTCTCATCTACACCCCTCTACACTCCATACACTCCATACACGCTCCTTAATATTATTATCAATCAACCCCATTTACACTCAATCTTCAACGTGTCCAACAGCATCTTTGCCTCACCTAGACCACCTCTCCTCGACACCCCCCCCAATCCCGACCGACATATCCGAACCGCCAAACACGGCTTTGTCGACGTCGCATCCCACCACCCCACCCACCCATCCGACCTCATCCTACCTCATCACGCACGGGGCAACCCCTTTGCTCGCTCACTCTCTCGCCCTGCCCTCACCTTGCCTCCCACCACATCCTGGGCATCCACTTGCACACTCCTCGCACACTTTGACCTTCCCTCTCCCTCCCCTTCTCTTTCCCTCTCCCTTCCCTCCCCCTCTCCCCCCTCCCCCCCCCCCCATCTCTCTCACTCTCCCTCAACCCATCGCGCAACGCCCACATAGCCTTGCCCACAAACCACGCATCACCACCTGCGTTCCACACCCCTCATCCAACCTCAAACACCTCGTCTCCACGACGAGGAAATGTCAACAGCAACCGGCACGGCGCCGTCAAGCCTCCCGACTGCCCCAGCCGACACCACTGCTGCTCCTGCCCCTTCCACCATCATCCCTGTCGAGCCCACGATTCCTCCCCCCGCCGCCCCCGCTACCACAACTGTCGCCACGGATGCTGCCCCCATTGACGCTCCCATGAGCGTGGATGAGCCTGCTCCCGCCGCCGCCGCCACCAAAGCCGCCGAGGCTGCCCCTGCGGCCGCGGGAGCGAGCACCGACGCCCAGGCCGCCTCATCGTCGACGCCCTCTGCCACGAGGTCGGATGCCCCCGCTGCCAACGCAAAGCAGGCCAGCAGCAGCCGTGCGTCGGACGAAAAGGGCACGTCGACGCGCAGCGCAAAGCCGGCACAGAAGAAGCGGCGGAAACGTGGGGGCTTGACCGGTCTCTTCGTGGCTCTGGGCTGCATGTCGTCGGACGAGTTTGACGACGTCCCGCCCCCCAAGGTGGCCCCTGCCAACCGAAATGCCGCTGCTGGCACTTCTGCCAGCGCCACCCCGGCTACCAAGGACGTGACTTCGACTGCGACGATTACCAAGCCCGCAGCCTCCACGGCCGCTGTCGCTGCCGGTGCTGCTGGTGTCGCGGGTGCTGCCGGTGCCGCCGCTGTGGCCGCCACTGCCAAGACCGACTCGACTGCTCCCTCGGCCGCCAAGGCTGAGAACCTCGCAGTTGCGACTCCCGCCCCGGGCACTGCGTCCGACGCGACCACCGAGTCGCCCATCACACCAACGCGCGGTGACTCTGTTGTTCTGGGTGGCGGCGAGCCAACCACGCCCCCACTGGAGGAGGTAAGTGTGCACGCCCAGTGATGACAGCGCGACGCCCCCTTTTCACACCTCACACCTCACACCTCGAGTACGTGTGCTGACGATTCCCAGACTGCGGGCCTCACCTCGGGCGCTGTCCAAGCGCCTGGCTCGGGCGGCGAGATCCTCCACCAACACATGCTTCACCGTTCCGAGTCTGAACAACATCTGGCGGCGCAGCAGGGGGAGGTGGGCAAGGCCGAGTCGAGCGGCGGCTTCACCGACTTGAGTGAGGACGGCAACGACGAGAGCGGGCACCAGGAGATGCTCTACAGCGACGACGACTACGAGGACGACGAGGACCGTCTCATTGCGCAGGGCGGTATCGGTATCCCGATCGACGAGGTGAGCCTTGGCCGCATGTTGGCAGTGTTGAGTGTCCAAGCTGACAACCAGAACGGCAACCCTGCGCCATTGTTGCCAGTGCTCGGCGGCATCGACAAGGACCGCAAGTGCCTAGTCCTCGACCTCGATGAGACCCTCTTGCACTCGAGCTTCAAGATGCTTCCTTCTGCCGACTACATTGTCCCTGTCGAGATCGAGTCGCAGACGCACAACGTCTACGTGATCAAGCGTCCAGGCGTGGACCACTTCCTCACCGAGATGGGCAAGATTTACGAGATTGTCGTCTTCACTGCATCGCTCAGCAAGTATGCCGACCCCGTGCTCGACATGCTCGACGTCGGCCGCGTCGTGCGGCATCGTCTCTTCCGCGAGAGCTGCTACAACCACAAGGGCAACTACGTCAAGGACCTGTCGCAGCTCGGCCGTGACATTGACAAGACGATCATCATTGACAACTCGCCCGCGTCGTACATCTTCCACCCGAACAATGCCGTCCCCGTCTCGACCTGGTTCAACGACCCGCACGACACCGAGCTCACCGACCTGTGCCCCTTCCTGGCGGACCTGGCTGGTGTCGACGATGTGCGCGGTGTGCTCGACGGCGGCATCTAGACAGAGTGGCGTCGTCGCCTTGCTCTCACCCGATCCATCTCCATCACGCCTAATCTCTCACCCGTTCCCTCACTCTCGCCCCCCCCCTTTGCACAGCTGTTCCCACGTCGACACCATTGCACACATTTCCTTGGCACCACAGATACCCGATACCCCCCGTCTCATTGTCTGTACAGACTTTTCCTGCGACGTTGGTTACCACCGTCTCTATACTCGCCGATTGTTATTACGTCTTCCTCACTAGTATTAGCACATTCTTTAGCATGCACTCGTGGCCGCATGCGCGTGGGGCGTAGCGACGGGGGTTGAGCTTGTGGCCGGCGACGTGAGTGTGATCATGAGTGGCGTGGGCGCAGCCAGTGAGAGGGTGGCCTATGCGGAGGACACGATAACGAGTGTGAGCATGTCAGGCATGTGAGGGCATGAGGCATGTGAGGACATGGGGAGCGGACTGTGGCGGCCTTTGCCAGGTACAACCATATAAAGGCTTGGATAAGACCAGGAGACCTCTTGGATATCGCGCTCCTGTTCCGCACGCCATATGGCCGCGTAGAGTGTGAGTATACCATTTTGTGCCCACCAAAGTTGGACACTTTGTCGCGGCATGGGCGGATTGTTGGAACTTGGGCAGTCGTTCTTGGAAAACAAGGCACGTGATTTGGAAATTGACGTAGCCGGGGCCGCGACCGTCCCTCAGCCGACCTCCACTCGTTCCGGAACTGCCTCCACCCACTGCCCACTCAGAGCGCGCGCCAGGCAACAGCTGATATACATGCCCGCTGCCCATTTCCCCCTCTCCCCACTTTCTCACCTTTCTCACCCACCTCTCACCCACACCATGCTCTCGCGCACGGCCACCTCCCTCCGCCCCGCTGCCCGCGCCGGCCGCCTCGTCCTCCGCGGCCTCGCGACCTCGGCCCCGGTCTATGAGGTGAGTGCCACTGTGGGGGCGTCGGGGGCGTGGGAGGCGGGCGTGTGGGGGGGGAGGCTGGCATGGCCTTGCTCCCGCTTGCAAGGGGAGCTCCGCACCTTCCGCACGCCGTTGCACTCGCCGCCTCCACCGCCCAGGACGACGGACGCCCGGAACTGCGAGCGGAACGAACAGTGCTGACCCCAGAACAAGCGCACGCCGCTGTACCAGCTCAACGTTGACCGCGGGGCCAAGATGGTGCCGTTTGCCGGCTACGACATGCCGCTCTCGTACGGCGATGTTGGCCAGGGTGAGTTCAGGTGCTAGCAGTGGAGCTCGCTGGTAGCGTGCAGTTGGCTCTTGGGAGGCGTCTGGGCTGGAGGAATGGGTTGGAGAGCCCCGCGCACCGCGAGCAAACACGATCCGGTGCGGTGGGCAGCGATAGCCACGGCAGTTGGCGCCGGCTCTTGATGCGAGCCGCGCCTGCCCTCGGCTTCCGCTTCTACTCGGTGATCTATGTCTACGGGCAGTCATGCTTTGTGTCCGCAGCGCCCAATGCTCCTCGCGGGCCAGACCGACGCAACTTGTCATGCCTCTGCGCCACAACGCCTCACTGCGCTCGGCTTGCGCTAACCCCAGTCGCCGCGCACAACCACGTCCGCACCGCCGCCGGCCTCTTCGACGTTTCGCACATGGTCCAGCACATCTTCAGCGGTGCTGGTGCCCAGGCCTTCCTCAGCAGCCTGACGCCCACCTCGCTCGACAAGATCCCCGAGCACGGCTCGTCGCTCTCCGTCCTCCTCAACGAGAACGGCGGCATCATCGACGACCTGATTCTCACCAAGATCGCCGCCGACGGCTCCAAGTGGTACACTGTGACCAACGCCGGCCGCGCCGACGAGGACAAGGCCCACTTCACGGCCAAGCTCGAGCAGTGGAACAAGGACCACCCGGACCAGGCGGTCACCTGGGAGATCCTCGAGGGCTGGGGCCTCGTCGCGCTCCAGGGCCCCAAGGCGGCCGCGGCGCTCGCGACCCTCACGGACGCCGACCTCGTCGCCCTCAAGTTCGGGCAGAGCGTGTACGCCGACGTCGGCAAGGAGAAGGTGCGCTGCCACATTGCGCGTGGCGGCTACACGGGCGAGGACGGGTTCGAGGTCTCGATCCCGCCCGAGTCGGCGGTGAGCATCACCGAGCAGATCCTCGCGGCGCCCGACGTCTGGCCCATCGGCCTCGGCGCGCGCGACTCGCTCCGCCTCGAGGCTGGCATGTGCCTGTACGGGCACGACCTGGACGAGAGCGTCTCGCCCATCGAGGGCGGGTTGGCGTGGCTCGTCGGCAAGGACCGCCGCGTCGAGGGCGCGTTCCCCGGTGCATCGCGCATCCTCGCCGAGCTCAAGGACGGGCCGAGCCGCCGCCGCGTCGGCTTCGAGGTGCCCGGCGCGCCCGCGCGCGAGGGCGCCAAGGTGTTTGACGAGGCCGGCACCGAGATCGGCGTCATCACCTCGGGCATCCCCTCGCCCACGCTCGGCACCAACATTGCCATGGGCTACGTCAAGAACGGGTCGCACAAGAAGGGCACGCCCGTCCAGATTGAGATCCGCAAGAAGCTCCGCCCCGCCACCGTCCGCCCCATGCCCTTTGTCCCCCCCAAGTACTACAAGTAGTGTGTAGGTAGAACATTTCGGTTGTTGCATCGCATAAAGATTATCAAGGTACAACGGGGCGAGTGTCAGTGTCCGAGAGTTACAGGATTGCCAGCAGGCCGGCGGCGGCAGCTCCTATCGCGGCGCCGGCGACGCCCCGCCCCATGGCGCTCGAGCTGGGGGTGGAGGAGGGGGGGGCAGATGCAGACGGCGCCGCTGCTGTCCCGCTACCTGTGCTTGCCGCGGCGGTCGCACTCGCCACCGCGCTGCTCGACACGTTGATCGGCGCAGTCTCGTTGTTCCCCACGAGCCCGGCGCCATACGCGCGCGTCGTCGCGCCCTCCAGCGCCCACCTGAGCCCGCCAAACACGTGTGCAATAAACGTATCGTCCCGCCACGCTGATGTCAGCCCGCCCACACCGCACGCACTCTCATTCGTATGCCCGAGCGAGGTGTAGAACGAGCGCCCCGCCTGGTCCGCCACCATCTCCCCGTACGCGGGGCTCTCGATGTACCACGCGATCGGGTGCGGCCTGCCAAAGCTGTAGTTGCCGCTCGACCCCGCGTTGTTGGTGTAGCTGCTCTCGTCGACAGTGAGGAGGACCGTCGCGCCCTGCGCCCGCGGGTCCTGGCGGTAGTAGTACACCTCCTCGGTGAACGTCCAGCGGTCCGGGACGGGCGCCGTCGCGGGGTGCGTCGTGTTGGCGCGCACAAAGGTCTGCTGTCAGTTGGGCAGGAGGGAGACGCACGGCCGGCTGCAGCTCGGGGTGGTAGTCAAAGTACGCTGGGGTCAGCGACTCAGCCTCGGCGCGCACCCACCGCCCACGGCCTGCAAGTACACGCTGTTGTTGTACAGGCACGCGCTGGCGCTGTGCACGCCCGCGTACACCCCGCCGGCGCGCAAGTAGCGCTCCAGCGCGCCCTGCTGCGGCGCGTCGAGCACCTCTTCGCTCGTGCTGACAAACATGACGCCGTCGAAGCGCGCGAGGGTGCCGTCGTCGAACTGCGTGGGGTCCCTGGGATCAGCCCAGGCGCTCGTCATGCACCCGCATCCGGCTCACTCGGTAAACTCAAACTCGACGCCCGCGCCCCCTCCGTGCGCCCGCAGCGTATCGATCGCCGTCGGGATGCTGTCGTGCCGGAAGCCCAGGGTGCGCGTGTACACCAGCACGCGGGGGGCGGCGAGCGCGAGCGGCATGAGAGCGAGCGCGAGGAGCATGAGGATGAGGAGTGGGCGACGGATGAATGCTTGGCGGAGATTGAACATGACGTTGTCCGATTCGCAGTCGGCCGGCTCGAGCCGGCGCAATCCGGCCCGAAAACGGGCACGTTCTCACCCACTCCTTTCTTTCAAAGATGCAACTGCACACTACTGGGCTATCAGGGGCTAGAGCGCGACTACCGCGCCGGCGAGAAGCGACAGCGCGAGCAGGGCGTGCACGGGGCGGACTGTCGGCGCCGAGCTCTCTGGGGTTCGCGAGGGCTCTGGAGTGACCGCGGCCTCTCCCGTTCTCGAGGCCGCTGGAGTAGAGGCCACTGGTGTTGTGGAGGCGGCGGGAGTGCCCGAGGCCTCTGGGGCTGTGGACGCCCCTGGAGTGCTCGAGGTCACTGGCGTGCTCGAGGCCGGAGTTGTCGAGGCCGTTGTCGCCACCGCGGCCTTCGTGGCGCGCTTGCACACCCCCACCTCCCTCACACACCGCAGGAACCCGCTCGGCTGGTCCGTGAGGCACATGGCGCGCCCGCACGCGCCGCGCGCCTCGCCGCCCAGCTGCCCGCAGCACGAGAGCACCCGGTCCGCGGAGATGGACCCGCAGACGTTGAGCGGGTCGGCGTACGTCTCGTTCCACCATGCAGCCGGCGAGAGTGTCGCCTCCAGCGGCGGGAGCTCGGTGCAGTTCGGGTGCGCCATGATAGGCAGGGAGGGCGGGAGGGGGGCGGGCGACGGCATGGTGCGTGATGGGGAGCTTGGTGGGGATGGGCGAGCTGCCTGCTCTTATACAAAAGACGCCAGGAACTCGCCAAAGAACATGAAACGCTTCTGGAGTCTTCCCCTCTCCCTTGGTATCGGCAGACCAGAGACAACGTAAGTGCCTGGCCGCCACAGGCCTGGACGCGTGCGCGGGCACTCCCTTACCATCGCTGGCATACAGTATACAGGCTACAGCGCCACCGAGAGGAGCGACAGCACGAGCACAGCGGCCACGGGGCGGACGGCGGGGCTCGACGAGTTACCCCCCTCCGTCGCCTCGGCCTTGGTACACGTCCCCACGAGGCTCTCGGTGTCGTTGGACCGCTCGCGTGCCTCGCCCACGCAGTCAAAGTACGCCTCGGCCGCGTCGGTGAGGCACATCACGCGCTCGCAGACGGCGCGCGCCTCGCCCCCGACCGAGGCGCAGCACGCCGCGACGTAGCTCGTGTTGCCCGAGCTGCACACCTGCAGCGGGGCGGCGGTCTCGTTCCACCACGTCGTGGCCGAGTCGGTGGCGGAGGGCGGGGGGAAGGTGGCGCAGTTGGGGTACGACATGGTGGGGATGGCTGCCGCCGCGGCGGGGAGCGAGGTCGAGGCGAGAGAGGACATGGCTGGTCGGTGGTAGGTGGGTGCTTGTGCTTTACTTGGTGGCGAGTAGTTGTGTCGGGACAGGCCGCATATAAGCCGCCAGCTGCTAGCTGCCCGCGTGCGATGGATACCGTGTCAGCCAGCCTGCAAGCATGTTATCCTCGCGAAGCCGGGTCCGACGTCGGTTTCCGACTCCGCAGAAGGAGCGGCGACCTCGCAGTGCTGCCCTGTGGCATGCCAGAGCCCCGACGGTGCCCTTACGGCGCGGAGCGGGCAAGCTAACACCGAGGCTGACTGCACCGCTCCGAGGAATGCGCCTCGCAAACGCCGCAGCTCGTAATCTTATCTCGCCCCGCTGATCGCATGCCGCGCCACTGATCTGCACAGCTTCTGCAGGCCTTCTCAACTGCTCTGGGTGCGCACACCCGGCCACCTCGTCAAGCTCTGCACCCGCCCGTGCCACCGCGCCGCCGCGATCATCCGACCGCCGGTTTACACGGTGCCTGGACGTCATTGGCGTCAGCGCTCCGAGGCATATAAACATCGCCAGCACCCCCCGCCCAATCCACAAGCCATGTCCGTCACCCTCCGCCCCATCCCCTCCGTGCCCCCGTCCAGGCGTCTCGGGGCGCCACCCGCCCCTCCCGACCCTGGCGTACGACTGCGCCCGCGTCCCCGCCCGCGGCTGCGCGCTGGAACGACTCCTCGCGTCCCCGTACGTCGTGTGCACGGCGGCCAACGCTCGTTCGTGTACCCCTGCTGCGCCGCGCTCGGGGGCGAGGCGGCGACGCTGTGCAACCTCACCATGTGTCTCACGCACCGCTCGACGGCGTTCTGGCGGCGCCTCGACACGCTCGGGGACATGGTGGGGGACACGGCTGGGAGACCGGGTGCGTGGGGAGGGAGGCGGAGGGGGGCACGCCGAGCGGGGGAAGCGGGTGGCGACGAAGGTGCGGTTGCGTGTGCGGTTGTGCCGGTGGCGGTGGCGGCTGTGTGGGTTCTGTAGGGATGTAAGTGCGCCACTTCGTCTTGGTCCGGGCTCACGGCCACCGGCCCGCGGCCCGGTTGTAGGCCTGACGGGCCCCACCGCGGCGTGCGGGGCCCTCGCGATGTCCTCGCCGCCACCTGCACTCATCGCCAGTGCAGCAGGTTCGGTTATACCTCGCGGCCCCTGTGCACGGCTACCCAGGTGGCGCACGACAGAAGATCAATACCTGGTCACCCCACACCGCCTCAGGACGGCGGAGCACGGGCCCCGGCTTGGCATGCATCGAGCGACCATCTCCATGATCCCAGCTGCTCTCTCCATCACCCACACCATCACTCACACCACATCTCACACCATGCCCCACATCGCCCGCGTCTACTCGCACTACGACCGCACGCGGTGGATCCCGACCCCCGACCTGCCGACCATGAACGTCACCTGCCCCAAAGGGATGGGCAACAACACGGTCTACAACCCGTGGGAGGGGGCGTACGCGTACCCCTACGCCGTGTGTGGCGCCGGCAACAACACATTCGTGTACCCCTGCTGCTCGCTCATGGAGGGCGAGACGCGCGTCGCCTGCGGCAACATCTACTGCCTCACCAACGTCACGCTGCACGACTGGACGAGCTGTGTACGCAGCGTCGCGGAGTCGGTCAACAACTCGAACTTTGCGATGAGCCACTGCGACCACGCGAAGGAGGCGCTGCCGAAGCCCGCCAGCGCGGCGACGGGCCGCGCCGCGTGCGCCGCCCTCGTCGTCGCGGTGTTTGCCGGCGTCGCGGCCGCGCTCTAGGTGAGCTCAGGCGTTGGGCGGGCTGATATGGACCACTTTCCTTCTGCAGGGCCCGTGCCCGCTTCCGAGATTCAGCTTCTCTGATCAGCTACGCGGCACTCTCCGCCACGCTGATGCCAGTCCGATACATAGTATATAACACTCGTTGAACAAGATAATAGCCGTCCGTGATACCGAACTGACCTCGACTCACAGGACGCTCTCGAGGAGGTACTGCGTCGCGCCGACGCGCGCGGCGTACTCGCGCCGCGAGAGGACCTCGACCCCCTCCGCCTCCACCCCGAAGCGGGGGAAGCCCACCATCGTGACGCGGAGCGGCGCGTGCGCCGGGCGCCCCGCCACGGCAGCGAGCAGGACCCACCCGAGCGACCCCTCGAACGGGGGCGGCCCGCCCATCCCGTGCGTCAGCACCACCTCGACGGGGCGGGAGGCGGGGTCCGCGTCCCCGTGCCCGCGCGGCAGGCTCGCGAAGGACTTGTAGAGCACCACGAGCTCGCGCAGGGACGGGAGGGCGCGCCACGCCGCGCGCCACCCCGCGCCCACGAGGTCCTGGAAGTCGGACGCGCACAGCACGTACCGCCGCACGCCGGGGCGCACGTGCTGGTGCTGGAAGGCGATGACGGTGGGCGCGTGGACGCGGAGGCCGCGGTGTGCAGAGCGCACGACGGGCGCAACGGCGAGGAGGGCGAGGAGGGGGTCGGTGTCGGCGTGGGTTACCGTCACGACGTGGGCGTATTTCACGGCGAGGAGGGGGAGGGGGCGGGCGCCGGCGTGCGTCCACGCGAAGGGGTCGGTCGGGGCGGGGAGGCGGTACGGGCGCGGGAGGGCGCCGGGGGAGAGGACGAGGTGGTGGCACAGGACGCGGAGGGCCGCCGCGTCGTACCCCTCCAGCGAAGTCGGCTGGTGCGTCGCGACCTCGTAGGCGGAGGGGTGGTCGCGGAGCCAGGTGGCGTCCAGAGGGGCGTCGCCCGGCATGGCTGGGCGGGGTTGGTGGATGGTAAGTGGGCGTCTTTCTTTTATGCCTCGCGAGATGTGGTTGAGCGGGGTGAGTGCTGGTGCGAGAAGTTTGAGTTTGATCAAGCCGAGGGTGAATGATGTCAACAGTGCTGCCATCAATAAACACGGCCAGTGGCAGGTGCCTGCCTTCGCCGCCAGGTGATGGCGGATGCTAAACATGAGGAGCTCGCCATCAAGGGCTTCCAGCGCCATCAGATAGGCCGAATGACTGGGACTTGCGCGCCCAGTACATCCTCCGGCTGCGCTCGCTCCAGAGACCCCTTGCAATCAGCTGGGCCACTGTGCCGCTCACGTTTCGAATCCCACTCTCGTCAACGGGGTTCGGTTCCTCAGCCTCCTCTTGGCCGGCGGCGGGCACCAGGGAGGTGCGTGGGGTCAGAGGGCGGAGTTGGAGAACCGACGGGCGGTGGGCTGGGTCGAGCGGTGGGCTGGGTCGAGCGGTCGGCTGGGTCGAGCGGTCGGCGGCACGCTTCCCCGGCACACAGGAGAGAAGGAAGTAGGCACACCTAATACACGGCTACCCGTGCTCCGTCGCGCTCCATCGGCGAGGCAGCGGTCCAGTGTAGAGACGTGTCCATATACTCCGCAGGTGACATTTGTCCAGGAAGCGGAGTGGACGCCTCGCATCGAGGTGGAATGAAGGCGAGGCGATGCTGGAGGTTGCGGCGACATGTCGCCCTTGGCTTCCCACTACACTGGCGGAAGCTGAAACGCAAACAGAAGTGCTTCTCCCAAGCGTTAGAGCATAATCAGAGCTCTGCAACCAGCATCGAACACTTGGCGTGGCGATTCTGATATTCAAGAAACCACCCAAAACAATCGGAAGATTAGTGATTCGATCAAACCCTGGTGCAGCTTCCCCACCCGTCTCGAGGGCAGCCCTCGCCCGAGTCATCTCTGGAGGTAGCTAATGCCTGGTCATCCCCCAACATGCCGTCGACTGCCCGACTCCCTCCAAGGCCTCCCCGCTTGCGGTCCCACCTTGTTGACGACTCGTCCTTGCGTGTGAGTTCTGGACCCCTTGATGGGCGGGTGGCCTTCAGTGGCAAACTGGGCGATTCCGACGTCGATACCAGCGCGCACCGTCGCTGAACAGCCATACCGGCACCTCAGCCGCCGTCGGCTGGTTGGGAGCATGAGCTGGGTGAGGCATGAATCGCCGACGGGGGGCTAAACCTCACTCACAGGCGAGGGTCTAGCTTCGTTTTCCCGATGCTCGATAGCCCTCGATGGACGTGGTGATGTGCCTCCACGCGCTTCACCGGGGAGGACGTCGGGCACCCGCACCATGCATAGGCGCCACGCTGGACGCGCTCCTGCACCTGCTCGGAAAGTCTTGCACCGGATATCCGCCAGCACTCCCGGGGCGGGATACGGAGCCCGAGCGGCCCGCCGGTGGTGAGCTGCCAGGGTTGTTTGGAGTTGGTGAGATGATGCGTCCTGTTCTGTACGCTGCTGGTGTGGAAGATGAGCGGCTTCATCATGTCGGCGCTTGGGCGATGATGCCTAGGGGGTCCACCTTATGGGTGACAAGAATGACGAAGGGATTGAGAGCATTAGAATTCAAGAGTAAAGTGTGAGCGATCACTCGTTCAATAGGCTACGGTGCATCAGTAAATCTTCACACTGTGTATGCACTTACAACACTATTTAGGACGCCTCGCAGACCTACTCTCATTGTATACACCAACTCTACATGTCTGCGCACCTTACATCAGGCCGGCATCCATCCTTGTTTCGAGGCGATACCTCTCTTTCCCCACCCTCCGACATTACTCGCTTCGGGACAGAAAGGTGACCAAACGACGGACGACATTGTGAGCTTGGAAGACTTCGATGCAGGTTGACTCGAACTCTTCTTGAACGCGCGCTCCCGAGGTGCCGAGTCGATATGTGTTGGCGCCGACGAGTGTGAACTTGACCTTGGACATCATGGTGGCGTGGCGTAGCAGAAAGTCGACAATGAAGGATAGACCGGCCGAGTCCCGTTTAAAGATGAGCACGACTTCCTCCAAGCGGCTAAAACCCTCAAGGACAACGTCTTCTAGACACTGTGTGCGGTTCCTGTGAGCCCTGTGGTGGGTGTGAGCGGTTTCAGAGTCGGTCTTGCTGTCTCTGTCGTAATCGCTAACGCCTGTGTCTTCTGAGAAATTTGAAACCGACGACATAGATTCGCCGCTTGCGTCGATGTACTCCTGAGAGACAAGGAAGGGGACGATGTAGCGGTTGCACCTCATGTGCAGAGGCCTCTCCCCGGCGGCAGTGCCGGTGACGGCAAAGTCGATGATGGTGTCGACAGAGGGCTGCAACGAATCGGCGGTGAAGGGGGGCGCACCACCTCGAGATTGGGGAACGAACGGAGGGTGGCGAACGAAGCACGACGGCGCTCGTCCTGATGCCGGAACATATCGCTGGCAACGTCCAGGACGATGCAATGCTTCGGCATCTGCTTGAGGATTGCTTGCTGCGCGGCAATGCTCTTGTTGTCAACGGCTGGGCTCAACGTCCATAAAGACGTGACTCGACGCTTGTTGGTGGACTGGAAAAAAATGGGGTATGGGTCGCTGAAGTAGCCGACAACGAGGTGCTGGAGGAGTTGCAGGTCGACATGGTTCCGGCATCCATGGGAGACGTTGCGTTGAGGGAGGACTTGGTCGCGGGAGAGGAAGGGGAGGGTGAGGTCCAACAGGTGGGGAAAGCGCTGGGGGTCGAGGGGGTTGTCCATGGTGATGTTTGCGACGGTCCTGGCGCGGATGGCTTTGTCTCCTCGCGATCGTGTAGGGGGAGATTGGCGCGCCAGGAGGGCGGCGCGATGTAGTGTCTGCGTGTCAACTAAGCTGGGGGCTGGAAGGTTCACCGAAGGTCACTCACTGCTTATGTGGAGGAAGGTGGTACCGAGTGAGGAGCAAAGGGGCTGCCGTGGGTGGACGACGTGCTCTGTCACAATGGCCGGAGCGGCTGAAGCGACGCGCTCGGAGAGTCAGACCAGGAGGCGATGCGGCTGCAGTCGCTGGAGCTGAAGGGTGTGAAGTGGGGAGAGTGTAATTGAGAGAATGAGAGAGTGAGAGAGTGATCGAGTGAGTGATGGTGAGAACGAGGGAAGGTGGAGGGTGAGGAAGGATGGTATGGGCGTTGCATCCGCGGGTGACGTGTGTGTGGCGGTGGAGACTCGTGCACCAAGTGACATTTATAAACCTACCCCTTCCTCTTTGCTTCCACCCCTCAACGTCCTAAACAAGTGCTCTGTCGCGCGTCGGCACAGCCTCCAGCTCCTCCGTTACCATGCCCTTGGCCACATCGTCGCGGTCACGCTCGGCCTGCTCGGCCGCCTGCGCCTCCTGTGCCAGGTGGTAGTTGCGAGGGCTGTTGATCAGCTGCCATCACCACGACAGTTTTGGACTTACCGGACCACCTTGACATCGTAGATGCGAAGCGCGACGATCACCAGTCCACTGGTGATGTACAGCGCGAGGCACACGGGCCAGCCATACTTGTAGCGCGGCGCCTGCTTGGTAGGGAAGATGAGGATGTTGGACCACGCGTTGATCGCATAGTACGCAGTGATGCACACGCCGAGGGTGAGGGCGCGCTGCTCGGCGTCGGTGGGGCACATGTCCGAGAGCCAGGCCCACAGGGGCGGGCCGTGCGACTGGAGCATATACAGGATGAAGTAGGCGTAGTACTTTGCGCCGATGGGGACGTTCCACACCGTCATGATGATCGTGGAGGGGATGCCGATGAAGCAGATGGCGAGGAGGACGGCCCAGCGCGTGCGGAAGACGTCGGAGCAGTACGCGGCGATCCAAACGCCGACGATCTGCATCGCGCGGCCGCCCATCGGGATCGCGTTGAGCTGCGTGATGCCCCACACCTTGCTGCCGTCGGGGTTCACCAGGCTCTTGAGCCACAGCTGAAAGTAGTCGATGCCGCTGACGGCAATCAGCATGCCGACGTAGAGGTAGCAGGCTTGGGTTAGCTCATCCGGAGGGCTACATACCCAGCCACGTAGCGGGGTTTGCGAGCGTGCGCTTAAAGGTTGAGACCTTGATCGGCTTGACATCGACACGGCGGAAGCGGTCGAGGCGCATGCGGGCAATTTCGTAGTCGCGCTTCGTGAGCCAGAACGCCAGCGGGTTGGGCTTGTCCGGGAAGTCGGGGATGAGGAACGGCCCGATGAGCGCCATGCCGATGGTCATCACGCAGTTGATGATGAACGTCCACTGCCAGCCGCGGATGCCGTGGGCGTCGGCCATGGTCTCCTGGATCGCGGTCTGGAGAGCGCCAGAGAGCATCCCACCTACCGCCTGGCACGAGTGGTAGAAGCTGCCGTCAGCTTTGGGTCCAAAAGACCGGCTGTGTCGATTTTGGGGGCATTGACAGGCCAAGGGGACAGCGGCGAGATGAGTGTGCGAGGAAAGTGGCCGGCGGATCGTGCCACAACACCGGTGCCTGGGGCACAATCACCGCTCCGCCCCGCATTCCATGCCCACTCGTAAACACCCGGCGTGGGGCCATGTGATGTTGGCGCGAGGCTTGGCAAGCCCATTTCAACTCACCCGATGCGCTTGGCCATCTCCAACGGCGTGTACCATGCCACTGGGCGTCAGCTGGTCCTCCTCCGTCGTCAGCTACGCACTCAGCATGGTGACCGTGCCGGGGTATGCCGACGACTCGGCGAGGCCGATGAGTGCGCGCAGGCCATAGATAGGCTCGGCGGTCTTGCATGCCGCGATGCAGCCAGTAAAGACACCCCAGATGAACTCGAGGCCCGGGAGCCACCACGACGGGCGGAAGTACGTGATGAACACCTGCGACGGGATGAGGAAGAGGCAGTCTGCGTCAGCGCCGCCCTAGCAGGACTCACAGCCGACGTTGAAGTACGTCGTGAAGAGGTTGAGCTCGTTGCCATGGAAGCCCAGGTCCTCGCTCATGCCCGAGACGTACGCCGTCGTAATGTTCGTCTGGTCGAGGTACTTGATCACCTGGGAGAAGCAGCCGTATGTGAGCAGGAAGATGTCCAGCTTGAGGAGGAAGCGCTTCTCCTCGCGCGACTTTTCGACAATGCGCGCCTCCTGCGGGTCGAGGGTCGGCGGGTTCGCGTCGCCCGTCACCTCGCGCGCTACGGTCTCGCCGGTACGCTTGAACAGGCCCATGGGTGGATGAGTGGTGGAGAAGAGATGGACGGCCGCGGGGGGAGCAAGTAGATGAAGCGGTCTCGCGCGAGGCGAGACAGAGATAACCAAACCCGGGTTGGCCGAGCTGCCACCCGGTGCTGTCTCACATGCTCCCCACGACACTGGTCGCCTGACACCTTATCCCCCCCTCGGAGACGCATGGATCGATCACCAAGAAAGGGTGGGCAGCCATTGAGTTTGCGCGAGACAAGGCACCGCACTAAAGTTGCCCGCCCGGCCGGTACCTCGAGCGCGCACGGATCATGCTTGCGGCAGTGAGAGCGTCGTCGGTGTGCGGGGACTCCGAGGTACGCGACATGCAAGCGAGGAGGGGAGCCGGGTCAGCTCCCCGTCTCGTTAGTTTCGATACCGCCTCTGATAGCTGATAGACGAGGAGCGTTGATTCAAAGAGGGTGAGTGAGACTGGTGTGCCACATGTCTCCGAAGCATATCGGTCAATTGATGTGGCTGATCCGCTCCCTGGTGGATTATAGCCGCTTACGGATGGTGGCTCGGCAGGACACTCTGCCGACTATGCCGTGCATCTCACCCGTGCTGGGAGGGCGTGCGTGCATTCATGCTGCCTCAGGCGCTTTGTGCGGCGTCCTCGGTGCGGAGTCAGTGGTCGAGGCAATGACAGAGGTGGGCAGCCGAGCAGGTCCGCAACACCAGTGCGGGAACCGACACCCTGCGGAATGTGACGGGGGCATGTGACGTCGCCAAGCTGATGCTTCTGACACCTGAATGCAACCTCTCATCGCACATATCGCAGAACAGCAGGCATGAGCAAGTTTCCGCAGCCCTGGCGCTCGACCGTTTCGCACTGGCAGGCGACGAACCGCGGCCCCTCGAGCCTGTACGGGCACGGCGCGGACGACGCCCTCCCGGCGGAGGCGGACATCGTCCTGGTGGGCGGCGGGATGATGGGTGTGGCGCTGGCGTACTTCCTCACGCGCGACGGCGGCGCCGGGGCGGGCAAGCGCGTGGTCTGCCTCGAGGCCAAGGACGTGGCTAGCGGTGCGAGCGGGCGGAATGGCGGGCAGTGAGTCCTCCGATGGCTGAGCTGAGCTAGCGTCGGGCCCAAGACGTACGCGCTCTGGCACCAGCTGCAGCAGGCGTACCCCCTCGGCGCGGGCCTCAGCGCGGAGGAGGCGACGTGGGTGATGCAGCACGAGCGGGACAACCTGGACCTCGTGGAGCGCGTGGTGGACGAGGAGGGGCTGAGTGTCGACTTCTGGCGCGGCGAGCTGCTCGAGAGTGAGTCGATGGCGGCAGAGCTGACCCAGCGCACCACGATAAGGCGCGCACCAAGTGGTGCAAGGAGCAGTACGCGGCGTGGCTCGCGCAGCGGAAGAAGATGGGCCTGGGCGGCGACGAGACGCGCTTCGTCGACGACCCGGCCGAGGCCGAGCGCATCTCGCGCTTCGAGGGCGTGACTTCGGTGCATGTCCGTCCAGGCGGGAGCGTGCATCCGTGTGTGTTCCCAAGACGCCACTAACCGCCAGGCACAAGCTCGCGACTGCACTGATGCGTCTCGCGCTCGCCTCGCCGCACTCAGACTTCAGCCTGCACTCGTGGACGCCGGTGTCGGGGCACCCGGAGCGCGACGGCGACCACTGGGTGCTGCGGACGAGCAAGGGCGCGATCCGCGCCCGGCGCGTCGTGCTGTGCACGAACGCGCACACGCGCCACTTCTTCCCCCGCTCCTCCCACCTCCACGGGCAGTACGTCGCCCCGCGGGCGCGCTGACGCAGCATCGAGCCCTACGTCGGGCAGTGCTCCTCCCTCGTCCCGACGCCGGCCTACTCGGGCGCCGGGGCGCTCAAGAACACATACAACACCCTGGACGGGCACTACCTCGTGCGCACGGCGAGCGGCGAGCTCGTCCTGGGCGGGGGCACGGCGCCGCTCGTGCGCGCGGGCCGCGTCCCCATGTCGCGGATCCACGGGAACGAGGACGACAGCGAGGCGAGCATCGACCCGGCCATCACGGCGGAGCACGCGGCCTTCATGCGCCACTTCCGCGGGTGGGGTGCGCAGGCGTACGGCGAGGGGCTGGTGCGCACGTGGGTCGGCGTGCTGAGTTCTGTGCGCGACTGGCTCCCGCTCGTCGGCGACGTGCCCGGCTCTCCTGGGCTGAGCCTGGCGGCTGGGGTAAGGATTGGCTGGGCGCGCTGACCCGAGTTTGCGGGGCACGGGATGGCGCGCATCTTCGCCGTCGGGCGCGGGTATGCGGACACCCTCAGGACGGGGGCGTGGGACGAGGCCCTCCTGCCCAAGTGCTTCCAGATTACCGAGGGGAGGCTGGAGCGCGCGGCGGAGGCGCACGCGCGCTGGCTCAAGGAACGGGGGCCCGCGGTCAAGGTCATCGAGGGGCAGATTGTCGATGGCGCCCGCGCCAAGCTGTGACGTGCCCCGGTGTGGGCGGAGAAACAGACTAGTGAGGTGAGCGGAAATGGCGCGGAAATGGGGGGCTCTTCCCGGGTGTAGACAGACCAGTAGGTGTGGGTATGAAGTATCCGTGCCGCGGAACTGCGGATGCGGGGCGAGGTGACACCGGTGGCGGGAGCTGTTGCACGGCCGCCGTTGCCGGCGGTAGTTGCCAATGAGTGGCGTACTTACGGCCCGGTGACGCAGTCGCACGCTGACGTGTCGGTGGACTGGTGTCTTGCGTATCGGCTGCATCCGTTCCTGGCCGTCGTGGAATGTGTCGAATGTAGCACGGTGCCGATCGGTGGCGAGTCGGCAAAGTTTTAATATGGATCTTTGTGCCACAAGCTTGAGTTGGTTGCAGGCACCCCCCTTGCCTGTGTAGCACTGCGTCACCGCCCCTTTGTGGCAAGACATGTTAAAACAGGGGATAACAGACGGCAGCTACAAGGTGTTGCAATTGCAGCCACGTCAACCGTTTCATTGGGCGTGCAACAGACTGCGCAACGTGAGAATGGATCGAGACTCCTCACAGCGTGAAGCACGGGTGTTCAGTGGCGAGTATAGCACGGAGCGACGTCCTGCAGCGGAGTATAGTGATACATTTGTTTTACATGCTGAGCGCAAGAGTGTCCGTATTGTTTTTTTTTTTTTCTTAAACCCAACTATCTACCAGTTGGAACCTCGAGGCGGGGAGGGGGCGAGGGGCTGGGAGGGAGGTTGTTGAGTGGTCTTGAGTGGCGAAATCCGCTGGGAATGTGCCACAGCGACGGGACTCACGCGAGACCCTGTCGTGCTGGGGATAGAGCATTGCAATTATTGCGAGTCTGGAGAAGCCATTGACCGTTGAATGCGGGCCGGGCTGGGCCTGGGAAATGTACCATACTGGCCGATGGAATCAGGCGCGATCTGGCCAGCTAATGCAGCGAGTGGCTTCGAGGTAAATATTGTCTCCTACGAGCGGAGGACGAACAGGGGCGGTAGGGTCCTGCAGGACGATGGGGGGAGGAAGCACGCGATATTGAAGAATGTGGCGCGCGTAGTCGGAGGATAGAGGGTGTGGGTGGGGATGAATGAGAACTGGACACGGAACAGTGAAGAGGTCACTATCGGGTTGCGACGGGTGGCTGTGGCTGGCCTAACGGAGTGTGATGGGTGGGACTCCAGCCAGCAGCACAGACGCACCGTGCATCTCGCACCGCGTACTACAGCACCGTTGCCTGCCTGTTCGTCTCGAGGGCGTACTGCTCCTCCCCCACCTGTTCTCGGTACTCGGCATGCGAGAGGAACATGAACCGATCAGCTACAGGGCCGCACGCCTGCCAGGCCCCGGGAAGAAGCTCCCTCAGCTGCTCCCTCAGGCTGTCTCCTCGCCGGTCGCTGGGCCGCAGCCCGACGAACGTGACGGCAGGTGGGGACCAGGTGACATGCAGCGTCGCCGCGAATGCCTGCTCGATCATCTGAAACGCCGCGTCGAGCTCGGCTACCTCGCCCTCGAGGAAGATGAAGACCACCTCCTGTACAAAGTATGACGATCGGCCCCACAGCCGGTTGAAGGGCACCTCCCCGAGAGCCTGGTAGTCGACCTTGGCCAGCTTGGAGATCTTGGGCGCGCGCCAGTCTTCACGTGCGTACGCGATGTTGGGGACGACGTACCGGTCACAGCGGTAGGCGCTCTGGTACATGAGATCGTGGGCCGAGAAGTCGACGAGCGTGTGCGAGGAGAATGTGTAGCGACCGGTCGAGCGGTGGTGGCGGCGAATGAAGTCGATCTCGGCGAGGGGGAAGGGTTCGGTGGGCTGGCAGCAGCCCGAGTTCAGGTACAGGGTTTCGCAGAGGTCGACCACGCGGCAGCGGTCGCGGAGCATGGGCATGGTCGCCGCTTGGTCGTGCTCGAACAGCACGGGGAGATGCCGCCCACTCGGGCTGAAGTAGGCGATGGGGCACACGCGGGAGGGGTCGACGAGGATGTGTCGGGCCAGGCGTAGGTCGATCTTGCTCCGCCAGGTCTTGCACACATTGCGCGCCCTCCTGAGGCCGTCGCCCCGGAGGTTGAGGAGAACAAGCTCGGTGATGTGGGGAAATGCGCTGCTGTCCATCGGGTTGCTGCGCTGGGGCTGTATTATCAGGTCCATCGCAGGCCAAGTCGGGCGCTCGACCGAATTCGGACCCCTTGGAAGCCACTCTCCCCAGTCGAAGGAGATCGTCTTGCTTGGGTTGGTCGCCCTGAAGCCGAGGATCTCCCTCCACGTCCGGGCATCGACACTAGACGTGGAGGCCCAAGACACGAACCTTGCCTGGCTATCGAGCACGGGGTCGGAGGATTCGGGGGCGTTTACCAGGCGCGACGCAACGCGGTGGGGTTCGTCGAGGAGGAGGGGGGAGACGGAGGCCACATAGTCGCGATCTGTCCTGTCGATGGACGCGCGTGACGGAATGGAAGCACGGTCCCTGGGTCGAGGATCGGCCTCGTAGTAGGCATGGCGGGGGGCGTTTGTCACGCGCTTCTTTGTAGGCGGCGGGCCAGAGGAGCGGCGTTCACTGATGACCCTCTTGACGAGAGCATGAGTCTTGATCCACCGAGTCATCTCACGAGTCTGGTGGTCAGCAGGAAGTGGGTAACTGGGCAAGGTAGCAGGAACCCACATCGGACAGAAGAACGACTCGGGGGGAGGAGCTATCCGTCGCACGCATAATGTCGTTGATGAATCTTCCGGTGATCGAAGTCGATTGAGGGCTGGTGCAAATTCAAGTGAGGATGATGAGGACACTGTCCAGCAGTCAGCTCCTTTTATGTTTTGTGGTCTGGCACAGCTCTGCGCCGAGTCAACATCGATAAAGTTGGTGGCTTGTTGCTGTTTCAACCGCTCCAACGTCGTACGCAGCCATCAAC
Organism: Cutaneotrichosporon sp. PK4640; assembly: GCA_023630115.1. Lineage (NCBI taxonomy): Eukaryota > Fungi > Basidiomycota > Tremellomycetes > Trichosporonales > Trichosporonaceae > Cutaneotrichosporon > Cutaneotrichosporon sp. PK4640. The sequence continues at coordinate 39,154 of JAMALN010000068.1, read as the reverse complement.
GGTGCTTTGCCGCTCGCCCTCAGCGAGCTCCCTAAGGATCGCCACGGTCAAGTTTTTGGACCGGCATTTTAGAAAGGCCCGAACAATCAATGTCTCACTTAAATGAATTTGATGACGCCAGCCGGCAGTCGGCTGAAATGTCAAGATGAAGGGTGGGATGTTCCATTAGGTGCATTAGGTGGAGGTCTCTCTGCCAATTCTTCCACAGGTGGCGGTGGGCACTGTCATCCAGGGACCTCTCGGCCAGCTATCGCAAACACCGCGGTGGAGCGGCCCGCTCACCGCGGATTACGGAGCTTGGAGCTCGGAGTCCGGAAGTGCTACACTTCGGGCGTCCCGTCCCGTGTGTCGCATCTGTAGCCGTGACGGGGGCGCCGAGCATCCGCCCGCCACTTCCGCGGACATCGTGGGTGGAGCGGCCGCCGACACCCTCAAGCGTGGGTGCGTGGCGCAGAGCGTGGCGCGGAGCAATTAGATCTTCACAGTGCGTAGCCTCTGGCGCCAAAACCGGCACTGTCTTGATATGTATTCGCGATGAGTTGAAGTCGGCAACGGCGTCGTATCCCTCGGCGCCGAGTCAAGTGAGCTGAGCGTGGTAAGCGACACTTGTGTCTCCTCAGATGTGTATACATGGAACTCAACACAGCGCCAGGATTCACCATTCGCAGCGCCTGATCGGAACATATGAGTCGAGCGAGGTGTAGGTGTGTGGGAGTGGGCGGAGATGGTCAAGCCTTCGCCTACTATTTGATGTGGGGGACGCTTGTGCGAGGGGATCTTCCCTGGCTAGCGGTTCCTCGTCTGGTATCGGTGCACCGAAAGGGGGGTAGTCACTGTGCAGAACAGATGGGAAGCTGAGCTAGACGAGTGCGAAGTGTGAAAGATGGCCGCATGGTGGGGATGCGGACGGACACGACGGTTTGCGAGACGTAAATGGTACCCCAACGCACCCATAAATAGAGCGTTGGGGATCCACACGGCTCGCCGTGGCCATCCCATTGCATTGCCCTGCGGCTAGCTAGTTCTTGGGGGTGGCTTTTTTGGAGTCTGCTGCGCATGTTACCCACCTTAAGCCTTGAGCAACGCCCACTCGTCGCGCACACCTCCCTCTGAGGCGAGCCATACCCGTCGTACGCGACAGTTGGCGTAGACGCGCACGCTCTCTACGCTGCCCAGGCGCTCAGGCAGGTCGCTCCACTCGATGCGGCGCTTCCTCTTGGCTTCGCCTTCCTCGTCCTCCTCTGGTCGGAGTTGGCGAAAGAGGGACACGAGCTGGCGCAGGTCGACGACGACCTCGCACCACTCGCTCTCACTGTCACTAGGAGTTGCGAGTGGGAGGCGGAGTAGAGGAGGGGAGGTGGGAAGAAGCACGGGTTCCGTCTGCTGTCAGCCTTCCTTCTTGGCGGCAGACGAACCCGTGCGGTCTCCATGCGGATCCTTCCTCGCCGCCCGCGCGGATCGAGAACGGTAACTTCGAGTGCCCAATGTCGCCGGCCGAGCGCCTTGACCTGCGCACCGAGCCACGGGGGTGTTGCACCCAGCGGCTGCGTTGCCGAGCCTATTGAGATAAAGGTGTCACCTATCCGCGGCGACTGGGCGTGCACGACATTGCCGGCGGTGTTGCCACCCCTCTTGTGCTTCGGCACATGTTGGGAAGAACGGCCTTCTGGACGCGGGTAGGCGCTGTCTGGGAGGACCTGGACGGTTGATTTTGGTGACGGACCCACTTGAGACCGCCATGGTGGAGGGAGCGAGGCGTTGTCCGTAGAGAGGAGGATGAGAGTGGGTGGCTTGTGTCAGCGATGACATGGATGGGCTGTACTTGGACTGTCCCGGCGAGGAGAGTGGGGGGCATGTGTGGGGGCAGTGTGGATGAAGCAGCAGCGGATGAGAGGAGACTAGCTGACGAGATGGGGGATGACGAGGTGAGAGCGAGTTGAGACACTACGAGTAGAGTAGTAGAATGCAAGAGGGAGAGATGCAAACACTCAATGCCGCCTATCTGGGGGCTCGAGCAAGCTGGACCTGCAGAGTGGAGGTTTGGTTGCCACGTGGATTAGACCCCGGGATTTTTCTCTTTCATCCGAAGTTGCAGCTGCCTGGCCTCTACCTCGAGATTCAGGCTCTATCGCAGCTCGACTACTCCCACCTCTCACATAGCAATGTCGCGCATCGCCCTCCGCGCGCTCTCGACATCTGCGCGCGCGCTCGAGGCCGCCGCCGAGGCCGCCCCCGCCGCCGTGGTCGAGCTCAGGCCACAGTGGACGGCCAAGGGCAAACCCCAGCCGACCCGCCCGCCGCGCGCGCACCGCGTCGCCCTCCCCAACGGGCTGCCCGAGCCCACGAGCTACCCCCCGTCCAAGAGCTACCTCGACAAGGTCGACAAGATGCGCGCCAAGGGCGAGGTGCCCAAGCCGCACCCGCTGTGGGCGTTCTTCCACGTGCCCGCCGAGAGCATGGAGGTGACAAAGGACACGAAGATGCCGCCCGATTTTGGGAGTGTGCCGCGGCTGGAGAACGAGAGTGTCGAGCTCAAGTCGGGTGAGTTGTGAGAGGGGCGGGAGATCGGAGCTGGAGATGGGGCGATGGAGACGGCGGAAGAACAGCGGAGGGGAGGCGAAGCTCGCGCCGAAGGAGCGCGAGGCGAGATCGCTTCGACCACGGAGACGGGAGAGAGCGCCGAGGAGACGGGTAATGGAAGGCAGGGCGTTCGAGCAGGAACGTGGACGCTTGACCATGGGCGCTTGATATGGGCGTCCTGGAACAGCCAGATCGCCGCGCACGAGTGCCAGGTGCCTTTTCACGCGACGGTGACAACCTGCGCTCGGACGAGCGCACCCCCAGCTCCCCCACGAGCCTGAAGAGTAGCTGACCCCAGGCCGCTCGTGGTCCGCGCCCGAACTCCGCCTCAAGTCGTTCGAGGACCTCCACACGCTGTGGTACGTGCTCCTGCGGGAGCGCAACGTGATTGCGACGCAGAAGGCCGAGCGCAAGCGTCTGCGCATCGCGTCCCAGTACGGCGGCAAGCTGCTGAGCATCCGAAGCTTGAGGGTGAGTATGTTGCGAACGGTGGGCGGGTGGGTGAGGGCTGCCTGGAGGTGCAGAGCCCCTGCGCCCCATACCATCGCGTGCCCTCGCTCCACCGCGCCCTCCCTACCTCGCTCTGTTCGGCACCGCTGACGCCAGTGCCGCAAGTCGATGGCGCGCATCAAGTACGTGCTCAATGAGCGGCGTCTTGGTGCCATCGCGGCCGCCGCGCCCTCGGTGCACGCCGAGGCCGCCGGGCGCGTCACCGTCCCCTTCGCGCTCAAGGGCATCAACGACCCCGCGTCCCAGATCGAGGCCCTTGCCGGCACTCTCCCCGTCCCCGACGTCCTGTCCCCCGAGGCGCGCGCCGCGCTCGACGCCGCCAAGGTGGCGCGGAAGGACGCGATCTTGGCCAAGAAGGCTGCGCTCAAGGCTGCGCGCCGGGCGGCCAAGCGTGCCGAGCAGCTGGAGAAGGAGATGACGGACGCCGAGGTCGAGGCCCTCGTCAAGGCTGAGGAGGACATGGCCAAGGAGGAGGCGGCCACCAAGCAGATCGAGGGCCAGGTTGCGGCCAAGGAGGCCACCGAGGCTCATGCCGCCCCTGTCAAGGAGGAGGCTGCGCCGGCCAAGGTGGAGGCTGTGCCAGCCAAGGACAAGAACTAGACTACTCATGCATACACCATTCGCTGCTGCCTCTACAGCTACAGTGTTGCGCTCCCAGGTTTGGCTGAGTCGCGCACTCTGGCGCGCTCCACGCCCGAGTTGAGGGCACCCGCGTGGACAGGGCTCACCTCTTCTCACGGCTAACTCACGCCTCTCGCCTCTCGCTCTCTGCTCACCCTCTATCGCCCGCCTCTCACGCGTCAACCTTGATCTCCTCAGTGTCAGGTGCTGTCGGCTCTTCGGGGGCAGGTGCCTCCGGCGCGGGCGCGTCCTCCGCAGCAGGGGCGGAAGCGGCTGGTGCAGCTGGCGCGGCAGCATCGTTGGTAGCAGGGGAGGTCGTTGCCTCGGCCTTGTCCGCCTTGTCGGCCGACCCATTGGCAGCCGATGCACCACCCCCCTCGCTGCGGTTGATGAAGTCGGTCCACTCCTTCATGAGCTTTTCGGCACGCGTGGTAATCTTCAGCTCGTCGTCGCGTGGGACGTTTGTGAGGGCGGCGATCTTCTTCATCACTGCGGGTTAGTTAGGTCGGGTAATGGTCGTGTGACACGCTGGCTGACGCGGCTGACTCACCCTTGCCAATCTTGGAGAACTGGAGGTACTCGATCTTCATGTCGCCGTAGTTCTCGATCGTCTTGAACAAGTCGTCGTACTGGTCCATCTCGGTGGCAGTCGGCACGCCCTTCTGGAGGAAGGCGCGCTGCAGCTTGTGCCGCCAGTCCTTGACCTTGACGGCCTCCGGGTCGGGGGCCTCCTCCTCGCCGGCCGCAGGGGGCGCACCACCCTCGGATTTGGACTCGTCGGCCTTGTCGGTGGCCTTGGACTTGGGCTTCTCCGCCTTCGCTTTGGGCTTGTCCTCGGCCTGTCGTTAGTTCCGCTCACACCGGGCTGCCCACCTTCTTGGTGACCTTGGCCTTCTTGACCTCCTTCTTTGGTGCGGGCGCGGCGCGCTTCCGCTTCTTGCCTGCCGGCTCCCCGTCCTCGCCCTCCTCCTCCTCCAACTCGTCGACGTCCTCGTCGGCCTCGGCTTCGGCGGCCTCCCGCTCACGGCGGTACTCCTCCTGCGCCTGGTCCCATTCGCTCGGGTCCAATGCGGTCTCGTACGCCTCGCGCAGGTTGCCCGCGGCCTTTCGGTGGCCCTCGTTGAGGAACGACTGGATCTGGTGCTTCTTCAGAGGCTGAATCTCCTTGGGAGGGAGCCACGAGCTGGCGTATCAGCACGGCACATAGCCATCAGAGCGGGTCCGCCACTCACTAGTCGCCGACGGGGAAGAACTGCGCGCACTGGAACGCTGGGTTCTTGGGACGTAACGAGAGCACGTTCGCGGGCAGGTTGTCGGGGTCGGTGATCTGCTGGTCAGCGCGGGGTGCAGTGGGTCACGGTGGAGTGATGGGCACGCACGCGAGCAGCTGTTGGAGCGTTAGCGTCTTGTCAAGCTGGACAGTACTCACGCCAAGGGGGGAATCCTCGCAGCCGAGCGAGCACAATGTCGCCGTACTCGCACTTTGCGACCTCCTGCGCGGCGGACCCCTTCTTGGCCCCACCGGCGGACTTGCGTGGCTTGACGGCGCCGCCGCTGCTACGCTTGGATGATGGCTTGACACCGCCGTCGACGGCGGGCGCGGCTTCCTCGGACATGGCAGCTGGGGCGTGAGTATGGGCCGAAGGGGTCAGGAGGGGTGATGTGTGAGCGACGCGTACCTATGCGTTGTCAGAGGAAGGGTGGGTAAAGGTTGGTGGGTGAGGTGGTGACGCGTGAAGGATTTAAGGCGTAGGGTGTTGTTGACGCAACGACGCGCCGGTGGAGTGAGAGAGTGGAGAAGGAAGGGGAGACCTGAGCGAGAGGGTGGGTCAGCCAATGTAACAGGTGAGGCAAGGTGGGGAGCTGGGGAGGGGGCCGTGTGCGTCCCATCCAAAGCAAAGGGGCGCACACACCCGAGGTGGAGGTCAGACGCGTTTGACGGATGTTATTGGTGAATGAATGAGTCGACTTACTTTGTGGATGGGTGGATGGATGGCTTGGATGGGTGGATGGATGATCCAAGACGAGGATATGATGGTGAGTGTGGGGTGAAGAATGGAGAGGAAGGAGGAGATGAGATTGAGGGGCGAGAGGGTGATGGTGGTTGTGGGTGGATGTGGGTGGTGGGTGGTTGTCGGCAAGTGGTTATGACGGAGTGCAACATGTGAAGCCTTCCTTCCCTCTACCCCCCTGGTCCCCTGGGTGGCTCCTTTACTCCGCCCTGGACACCTGGGCAAGCACCGGGGTGGCTCGCCTGTTTACCGTTTGTGGGGTCAAGTTGATGGTAACAAATGACCGCTTAGCTTTGCCTTTGCCCATGCTCCCCTGGGCTGCCTCAATCTTCTCCGGACTCGGTCTCACTCCACTCCACCCACAATCTCCCTCTGATCCTCTGATCCTCTGATCCTCTGACCGTGTGCCTCGTCTTTTGTCAAGTGGGCCTGGTTGGGTGGCAGCTGTGGTTGGCAGCAGCAGTGGCAGCAGTGTGTGAGAGCTGAGAGGAGGAGAGGCCGTGTGTGAAGGGGATGGCGGCTGAACTTTGGGTCGATTGGTTGAGTTGGTTGCGCCTCTGCCGCCATGCCGTACTCTTGACTCTCCCACCAAACATCTGGGCTCTCGGGCTCTCGGGCTCTCGGGCTCTCCCCACCTTGTCCTCGGTCACTCCCCAGCTCCCAGCTCCCCAGCTGAGCCTGCCTTGGGCCCAGAGTACACCTCATCAATAACAAACACCCTCCCCTGATTACCCGTCACCTGCCACATTCGGTAACTACTCCCTACTCTACGGCATTATCCTCACATGCTCAATTCGCCGCGCATGCCTAGTGCCCACTTTACTTAGGCACATGTATCCGACTTTGGTCATTCTGCCGAGGCACATAGGCGCCCCAGCCTGACCCCACCGTAGCGCCGCCCGCCACCACGACCATCGTCACTCGTACACTCGTTGTGACGCGGTGACACCTCCAACGTACCCTTCATCGTCCGTCATCTACATCCACACCTTCCTCATCGCCGACAATGCGCTTCTCGGCAGTCGGCGCCTCCTCAGCACTCCTCCTCGCCTCGGCCGCCTCGGCGTTCCGTGACTCGTCCCCGCTCCTCGTCTGGTCCTCTGAACCGTACGTGACTGACCTTCCTCCACCCGCCCGTCCGGCTAACATCAGAAACTATGGGCTTGATGAGGCGCGCGCCGAGCTGACCACGGGCGTGATCGGGGCTGATGCTGTGTTCGGGTCCCTCGAGTCCCTCGGGTGTGACTGGGACATGGTCGTCGTTGCACACGTTGATGAGGTGGGTGTCGAGCTGGATCTGGGTCGAACTGGGAATGTGGATGTCCTCCGCTTCCACCACTCAGTCTATCCCATACCCGAGCTAACACGCAGCTGCACCAGACCCAGATCAAGAAGATCTCGCTGCCCTTGGACTCGTCCAAGGCCGACCTCCACGTCCCCTACCTCATCCGGCCAACGAAGGAGGCGCTCGACTCCAGCGTGCAGAACTGGGCGGAGAAGTGCGGCGCCGAGCTCATCGACGACTACGCCGCCCCGGAGAAGGGACAGCGGACGCTCGTCTACTTCAACACCGAGCACGGCAAGGGTGAGTAGCTGCGCACCACCGTGTATCAGCTAACACCAGCCGTCAATCTTCCCAGTGACCTGCCCGCCCGCCACCTCGTCGTGCTGACCGGCACGCGCGATGCGAGCAAGCGTCAGGCGATGGTCGAGGAGCCCTTCGAGTCGGGCAAGGTGCCCGAGGTTGTTGCGTCGCTGCCGTCTGTGACGCCCGAGCCTGAGGCGTCGACGGCCGCCAAGAACAAGACGGACCCCAATGCGCCGAAGCACGACACCTACCTCACCACGCCGCTCATCACCGCCCTCCTCATCACCTTTGGCATCTTCATCCCCGTCATCGTGATGAGCGTTAGCGCGCTGGCGTCCGTCCAGGTGCCGCCTCGTATGCTCGAGATTTCCAAGGCCCTCGCCGTCGACAAGACGCGCAAGGACCAGTAGACTGCGTGTGCAGGAGTGTCGGCGGCACGGCGGTGTCGCTGGCAGTAAGGTAGAATGTACCAATGCATGTAGACTCAATGAGCGGCCATGCAGCGAGCTCTAGCGCTCTAGAGTGCGCTGTGCGACTTACAGCTGCGGCGCTGCGAGCTGCGGCGTTGGCTTGTCTCCTGACTGCGGCTGAAGTGGTGCATGCATGCTTGATGAGTACCCCCGTTCACCTCCGCGCATGCGCGTGTGCATGTTTAGTTGTCCTTGAAGCGTACAGTGTGTGTTGCAGTTCCAAGTGCGCACAATGCACAGTGAGGTGGTGACGGAGTGATTGGAGTGATGGAAACCATCAGGGCAGTTTCACGTGCCGCCGGTGTCTCGGCGAGGTGTGACATGGACGCGGCCCTCCACCTCCACCACCACTGCACCTTCTTTCACATTGCGGCATGGCCTCGTCTCACTTGGGCGAGCATGGCGTGCGAACATGGGAACCCTGGCTGTTCTAGCGCACTTGTCACATCCCGAATACCTGCCCGACCTAGCTGGCCTGGATCTGGACAGGCAGGACCAGCTGCGAGCGAAAGCATGCATGCACCAAGGGGAGACTAAATAGTCGAGGGTGGTGCCCCCAATCTCGTATGGTGATGGCTAATCGCGAGTTGCGAGTGCACCGCCTCGAGGAATGCATAGTCCCTACGAACGCAGCAAGCATAATCTCCGCAGCTTGGATCAAGTGGGCCAGATGCTGGTTGAGGACGACCAGCTTGGTGGCTCAGACTGCGGTGCGGCGTGTCACCAGAGTGGACGTAGTGCCAAGCCGTAAGCCGAGGCGACGGCCGACGACCGAAGGTGCATGACAACCTGGGGAGATGTGGGGGAGTGGATGGTGCTGATCACCTAACCAGCTGCGTCATCGATTACCTGACACCACTCCAACCTGACTCTACACCCCCCGCACCGACCTCGGCCTGATCGACATGCACACGCATCGCCGCACACGTTAGAGATCACACTCTCCACACTACTCTACTGTTTCATTGTCTGCTCGACCTAGCTACAACCCACCACCACACTTGCAAGACCTCGCACCACAGAGGTGTGCCAAGAGAGAGAGAGGAGGCAGAAAATCGTTGCGAGATTAGTGCCTGGAGTGGCTCGACATTAGAATTTGCCCTGGTAATCCACCCTGTTGGCTGGCGCAGGGCTCGGCGTGGCGACGTATTTTTCCCTGATTTCCATCTTGCCGACGGCTTGCACACTACTCGTACCTGTTAGAGAGCTGCGGTGGTGGGTGGTGGTCATCCTCATCGACTGCGGACAGCTCGACTTTACATCTTCCACATCTTCTCTACTCTCTCTTCATTCTTAACCCCATACTCCCTCCCTCTCTCTCTCCTCTTCTTTGTCCAAACGCCCGGCATAGAACAATAGACGACTCCAACTCTCCCATCACTTGACGCACCACGCTCGACCCCATCACACCAATCCCCATCTCGACCTCCATTGTGTCGCCGCTGGCACCGACCAACCTTTGTGCTCGCCCGGTCGGGCCCCCGACTCGCGCCTGACCTGCTTCTGCACCGCTTCGCTTTGCCAATCACTTCCATCAACACTACTTGTACCACTCCGCCTTGTGCATACCCCCCCCCCCCCCTTCCCCCACCGTACGCATCTCCCCCAACCCACCTGACAGCAGCCACCATGCGCCCCTCCACCCTGCTAGTGGCGGCCGCCGCGTTTCTACCCTCCGCTTTTTCCGCCTCCTCAAGCTTCCTCTCCCTCCCAGAGATCGACGCACAGCGGCCCGCCGGGCCGCCAGGCAATGGCTCCAATCCGGGCGAGGCGCTTTTCACCAACGCCGTGACGTACTGCGCCGAGGCCAAGGCTGTCCTCGTCGACGAGTTCGACATTGCCTACTGGCGCGCCAACAACTCGGTCACCTTCGCGTTCAGCTTTGCATCCATCGAGCCCGACCTCAACGTCTCGGCGTCTCTGTACCTCAACGCCTACGGCATGGCCATCTTCGACCAAGAGATCAACCTCTGCGAGCTTGTCTCGGGCGTCCTCTGCCCCCTGCCCCAGATCAACTTCACCGGCTTCGGAACGTACCCGATGCCGGAGGACATCCAGTCGCAGATCCCCTCGATTGCGTGGACAGTGCCCAATCTCGAGGCGTATGCCCGTGTCGAGCTGATCGACGTCGCTACCGGTGACACGGCGGCATGTCTGCAAGCGACATTATCCAACGGATGGAGTACGCAGTACCAGGGCGTCAAGTGGGGCTCGGGCATGCTTACGCTCGCGTCCGGGCTCGTCGGCATCGCTCACGCAGCAATGGTCAACTCGATCTCCCCGGCCATCTACCGATGGTTTGACCTGCTCACGCTGTTCCAGACGACCGCGGCCGCAGGCCTCATGCACCTCAACTACCCGCTCGTGTTCAGCAACTTTGTGCAGAACTTCCACTGGTCGCTCGGCCTATTCTACAACCAGCCCATGCAGTCGACGATTACGACGATGCGCAACAACACGGGCGGCAAGTTGCCCGGTGACGCCTACGCCGATGTCCAGTACATCAACCGCAAACTATCGCCCTACAACAACCCGGCCTCGCTCGTAAGCGGGGCAGTCGACCTCACAAGCGTCCTGGACGACCCCTCCGGCATGTCGAGCTTTATTTCGACGCTCAAGGCCGACCACCCGTACGTCGGGGAATCGCTTGTGGACACGCTCGTCAAGCGCGAAAAGATCCCCTCCCGCATCGACCAAGAGTTCATGTCCAACACGACCACGGGCATCCCAGTGTACACCAACTCAATGGGGGTGACGCAGGCCAACGCCTACCCCACCATCTTCTTCTTCTTTCCCGCGTTCCTCGCCATCTTCATCGCTTTCCACGTCATCTTCGGGGCCATCGTCTGGGTCTTCTCCCGCGGCCGCAAGATCGGGTGGGCGACGCGCCTCCGCGACACCTGGTGGGACTTCTGTGCCGCCAACGGACTGCGCGCCTGCCTCGTCTTCTTCCTCCCGATCTTCATCTTTGGCTTCTACCAGTGGAACATCGGCCGCAAGGACTCGGGGCTCTCAATCTTCCTCGCTGTGCTCGGCATCCTCCTCGTCGGCGCGCCGCTCCTCACCGTCTTTGTCATCTCCGTCATACGCGCGCGCCGCCTCCGCACCGAGGCCCACATCTCCCCCCTCTACACCGACTACCACTTCTACCACGCTGTGGGTGACGCCACCTACCGCCAGTACCGCCAGAAGTACCACTTCTGGTGGTTTGCGCCGGTCCTCCTCGGCATGGTCGCCAAGGCGGGCTTCATCGGCTTTGGGCAGTCGAACCCGTGGGCGCAGGTCATCGGGTGCCTCGTCGTCGAGGGGCTCACCTTCATCGCACAGCTCGCCTTCCGCCCCCACAAGGACAGGAAGGGCGACTGGCTCGGCGCATTCCTCACCCTCATCCGCATGATCATCTTTGGCCTCCTCATCGCCTTCATCGAGGACATGAAGGTCAAGCCCATCCCGCGCACCGTCATCGGCATCGTGCAGATTGCGGTCGTGGGCATTCCCGTCGTCCTCCTCCTCTTCGGCCTGATCTTCAACGCGTTCTACGGCCTGTTCTGGCGCCGGAAGAAGGCCCGCGTCGAGGACGGCACCGCGCTCCAGCGCAACGCGCCGCTCAACGAGAAGGCACCAAGCGAGGACGAGAGCACCCTCCAGTCCCTCGCCCCGGGCACGTACGGGCCCGGGTACAAGAACGAGGGGTACGGCGCCGGCAGCATGTACGCTGCCCCGTCTCAAAGCCCCGCCAACAGCGCGCTGGCATATGACAACGCCGCCGCCGGGCGCGGCGGCTACCGCGACCCTTATGACCCTCCTGGGAGAGTCTCCGAGGACTACGCGCCCTACCAGAACAACTACCGCCAGAGCTACCATGACGCAGGCCCGTCGTATGGCGATGGCACCAACGCAAACGGCGCCTATGGCGACCGCACGAGCTGGCGGCAATCATTCACACACGCACGGTAACGCTCACGGCACACTCCTTGCACGACCAGATAGACATCATACTAGACCTCATTTTCCTGCCTGTACCACACTCGTTGACACATTCATGACTTGAATGACCAGATGTATCAGTACTTCCATGCACCGTCTGCCGACTACCGCCCTGCTCATGCCGATGCATTGTTTCGTGCTATGATTGATGTCTTTTCGTGATTAGTAGCGCCCGGGGCGGTTGACAATCTCGAGGATGGCGTCGCGCGCCTGCTTGACGCTCTCGGCGTCGCCCGTGATGGTGATAAGGTCGTCGTCCTTGCCGACGGTGATGTCCGCGCCCGTGTCGGCACGGAGGCGGGAGATGGTCGCGCCCTTGGCGCCGATGATGCGCGGGAACGCGGACCGGGGGAGGCCGGTGAGGAGGCCGACGTGCGTGGCGGCCTGAGCGGCGGCGAGGGCGCGCTCGAGCACGGCCGCCGCGCGGTCCAGGTCGTCCTCCTTGGCGCGGATGAGCCAGTCGAGGTCGCCCTCGGCGGCGTCGGCATAGTTCTCGCGCACCTCCCACTCGTAGGCCTCCTCCTCCTCGGCCTGGTCGATGCGCGCGCTCTTGGCGCCGGCGTCGTCGCCGCGCGCGAGCGTCGGCTTGGGCGGGGCGTTGGGGAGCGTCACGAACGCACCGACGCCGCGGATCTGCCGGATCAGGTTGGGCTGATCGGCGATCGCGTGGAAGAACTTGGCCGGGATGGAGACGGTGCGGGTCGCGAGGTCGCCGCCGCGGGGGCCGCCGCGCGGCGCACCGCGCTCGGGCGAGGGCTGGGCAAGAGCCTCGGCAGCCTTGGCCACGGCGTCCTTGGTGCCGATGACCTTGACAATGTCGCCCTCGTCGCACGACAGCTCGTCCTTGTTGTCAATGTCGCCGACCGAGTTGTACTGGCGCGAGCCGGGGAAGTGGATGGTGGCGCCGGTGCGGCGCTGCAGGTCCTGGAGCGCCGAACCGCCGCGGCCGATCTTGCTCGCGTGCTGAGCGGAGGGAACGGCGACGCCGCGGGTGACGGTGTTCTTGAGCTGGGTGACCTCCTTCTCGAGCGCGGCCTGGATCGCCTTGACGACCTTGGCGTCGCCACGGAGGCGGACCTGGTCGACCTTGTCGTCGCCCTGCTTGGGGAAGGTGACGAGGCCAGACTGCTTGAACGCCTCGGCGGGGCCACCAGCCTCGGTGATGAGGTCACGGAGCTTCTGGCCGCCCTGGCCGATAAGGGTGCGGTGGTACTTGGGGTCGATGGTCAGAGTGACGTTGATCTCGTCGCCGAACTCCTTGACGAGCTCGAGCACGGCAGCCTTGGCGGCGGTGATGGCCGCCTTGTCGCCGCGCACCGTGACCGTGGTCTTGCCGTCCTCGCTGGCGTTCTTGTCAATGTCAATCTGCGCGTTCGTCTCGTCCTTGATGCCGTTGATGGTGGCGCCCGACTTGCCGACAATGAACGCGACGGCCTTCTGGGGGATGGTGAACGACGCCGACTGGCGCGACTCGGCCTCGAAGGCGGCAGCCTCGAGAAGCTCGGCCTTGGCCGACGCAACACCCTTCTTGCCGCCACGGATGGTGACCTCGTCGGGCTTCTGGTCCTTGCCGTCGCGGGGGAACGAGAGCTTGACGCCGTACTTCTCCTCGAGACGCATCGCATACTTGCCACCCGAGCCGATGAGCGCGGGCTGGATCTCACGCTTGATCTTGACAATCTCGGTGGTCTCATCCTCGAGCTTCTCGATCTGAGCCTGGATGCGGCGCTTGGCCTCCTCGACAGCCTCCTTGCGGCCGACAATCTTGCAGTGCGCGACGGGCTTCTTGCCCTTCTTGACCTCGGCGGCATCGTCAAAGTTGACCTTGACACCGAGAGTCTCGCGGAGCTTGTTGATGGCCGAGCCGGCCTGGCCGACGAGGTGGGGCACGTACTTCTTGTCGACGTCGAACTCCTGGGTGTAGCCATTGATGATGTCGTCGTTCTTGGCATCCTCGACAATCTGCTTGATCTGCGCGACAACGCGGTCGACCTCGGACGAGGGGCCGCGGACGACAACAACGTCCTCGGCGTCGCCCTTGGCCTTGGCGCCGACGCGGACGTTGACGAGCTGGTCCTCGCCAATGAGCGCGTTCAGAACAGTGCCGCCCTGGCCGATGATGGCGCGGTGCCACTTCTTGTCCACGTCGAGGTTCTCGGTCTTGACATCGGCAGCGCCCTTAGCAAGCTCCTCGAGAGCCGCGGCGGCAGCGCTCACAGCCTCCTTGAGCTTGGCGTCACGCTGCTTCTTGTCGGCCGGGAGCTCAGCGCCGTTGTAGACGACCGAGACGTCGCCGTCGTCCGAGTCCGAGGGAGGGAAGACGGTGGTGACCTGGTGGATCGACTCGAACTGGGCAATCTTGGCACCCTTCTTGCCGATGAGGAGCGAGTGGACAGCGGGGTCGACGTAGACGGTGGTGATGGCAGCGGGGGGAACAGCCTTGACAGCGGCGAGGACATCGTCGCGAGCCTTGGTGACCTCGTCCTTCTTCTCGCCGACAATGTCGATGACGACCTTGCCAGTCTCCATGATCTCGTGCTTCGGCGCGTAGACCTTGACCTGGTCGTACTTGTTGCCAATCTGCTTGAGGCGCGACGAGCGCTGGAGGAAGCGGGCGACCTTCTGAGCGTGGGGGACGGGGTCGTTGGTGTTGACGCGCGAGATGGCAACGACGTCGACAGTCTCGACGGCAACTGCCTCGGCCTTGGACATGGCGAGCTCGATAGCCTTGAGGAGACCAGACTGGGGGCCGCGCATCATGACCTGCTCGTTGGGGTCCGAAGCGGGCGGGAGGTCGATGATGCAGCCAGTCTTCTCGAGGATGTCGTCAGCAGCCTCACCGATGAGGTAGCGGTGCTGGCGCTTGGGAACGACAATGCCGAACTCCTTAAGCGTGCCGACAAGGTCCTCGTACTGGCGGTTGATAGCAGCGACGACGGCCTTGACCTTCTCCTTGTCACCCTTGACCTTGATCGAGACGTCCTTGGGGGCAGCGTCCACGTCCTCGTCGTCCTGGATGGCGCGCCAGACAGCGGGAGGGGGCACGTGGATCTTGACCTCGCCCTCGCCGACCTCCTCCTCGAGGCGGCGGGCGTTGGCGCCACGCGGGCCGTTGATGAACGGGTAGTACTTTGACGGAATGTTCTTGACCGTAGCTGAGCCCTGCGAGATGCGGTGCGAGATGAGGCCGAGGAGCTTGGCCTTGGCCTCGTTGGCCGCCGCGCCGGTACCCGAAATAGTAATCGACACCTGAGGCTCCTCGGGCTCGTCGTCCGAGTCGTAGTCCTCGCCGGCAGCCTCACGGGCCTCGCGGGCCGTGCGCGCGTCCCACTCGGGCAGCGTGTCGCGGCGGGGAATGTCAATCTTGGTGCCCGTCTCGTCCGTGATGCCCTTGAGCGTGGCGCCCTTGGGCCCGATGATCGTACCAATGGTCGATATCGGCACCTCGACCTCGAGCGTAACCGGCTTGCTGAGGCCGCGCTCGATGATCTGGCGCGCGAGCGCGAGGCGCTTGGGGTCGGCGGCCTTGATGTGGAACTGCTTGAGGCCGGTGGACATCTGCGTCGACGACTCAACAACTGCGCCAGTCTGGTCGTGCACCTTCTTCATGGTCTCGGTGACGGCCTTGCCGGTAGCAAGCTCGTTGGCTGGGATCGTAAACGACTCGGTGTAGGGGTGGGAGCCGGCGGTCGCGTGGCCGACGCGGCCGAGGCCGCCGGGCGCCATGGGCTTCTTGGTGCTCGGCTTGATGGCGGGAGCCTTGGACCAGGCGGAGAGAGCGGGACGCGCCTTGCTGGCCGAGGGAGCGAGCGAGGGGAACGCATCCTCGGACGTGTCGAGGCCGTTCGAACCGGACGCCGAGACGGGGGTTGACGACTTGGGGCGGGGCGGCGCCGGCGCGCCACCGCCAAGCGACGGGAACGGGTCGGGCGCACCCTCAAGCTGGTGCCTCTGTACGTCAGCCAGGGCGAGAAGGGGGCGACGTACCTTCTGCAGCTCGGCAGCGGAGAGAGCCATGTTGAATGCCAGTGTAGCGTTGTAGCGGTGTAACCAAAACCAAAAGACCGAGGGACCGTGTGCGCAGGAGGGAGAGCGCGCTGGTACCTGTGGAGAGAGTAGAGTAGGAGGAGAGTAGAGGGGATGGGTCAAGAAGACGACCTTGGAAAGAAGAGAAGAGAGAAGGAGAGCAACTCGAATGCGATGGAACCCCCTCCGGGTGCCGGCGTGCGGGGGGGCGAAGCGGTCAGCGGGGGCGCACAGCCTGGACGCGCCAGCACATCATTCAGGCCGCAGACACGGAATCAATTCGCCCATCGTCCACTTCCCCTCCCATACAATCGATCACACAAAAGAGATCCATGCGTTAGGCCATGCACCCATGCGGCCACCAACAGGGGCACTCAGTGCGCGGCGTGGGTGCGGAATGGAATGGTCAATGCAGACGGAAGGGTGCATGCGTACA
Organism: Cutaneotrichosporon sp. PK4640; assembly: GCA_023630115.1. Taxonomy (NCBI): domain Eukaryota; kingdom Fungi; phylum Basidiomycota; class Tremellomycetes; order Trichosporonales; family Trichosporonaceae; genus Cutaneotrichosporon; species Cutaneotrichosporon sp. PK4640. The sequence goes on along the minus strand of JAMALN010000068.1, from coordinate 22,924 downwards.
TGGGCTAGCTGTCTATTCTACAACAAAGGTCGAGACGACCGCCGAGGCAGATCACTCGGTGTGGTAGATCCTCGTCCCTGGCGATCAGCACAGGTGTGCGACACTCAGAAAAGCTCCTCGCCCCACGCCGCCCCATGTTGCGTCAGTGCCGTGTGATCGTGAGATCGTGAGAGCATGCGATATGGAGGCGCCCGAGGTTTGGGATCCTGGGAACAGCCTCCCAGGAGGGAGGGTGTCATGTGTCAGTCGCGTGCAGCTAATCTGCATCAGAGTCACTTCATGCATGCTTAGAGCTTGCGCTCGCCCTTCGAGTTCCAGTTGAGGTACGCAAGGCCGCCGTTGAGGTACGTGGCTGAGGTCAGTTTGCTATCCCTCTAAGCTGGCGCGGCACCGCGCCCGCACTCACCGTAGCAGAGCCACCCGCAGTAGGGGGCGAGGAGGTAGATGGTGGGGATGCGGGTGGGAAGGACGTTCATGATGTCGGTCATCGCGAACACGGTGGCAGCGAGCACGCCGATGTCGGCGAGCGCAACGATGGGCCGCTTAGCTGACGTTAGCGGTGATCGTGGCGTTGACCTGCGCGGTTCTCTCGCCGCTCGCGCTTCCGTGCCTCTCTTCTCGCACCAGGCTCCCTTCTCGCTCACTCGCCACAGCCCACTGCCGCACTCACCGCTAAAGAACAGGGGCATCCAGGCAAAGTTGAGCGCCAGCTGGGCATAGTACAGCCCCAGGGCGCCCATGGCCGTGTCGCGCGTCGCGGGGTCGAGGTTCTTGACCGCGACCTCGGCGACGAGGTGCGACGCGTACCCCATCATGCCGTACAGGATCGTCCACACTGGCCCAAAGGCCCAGTCGGGCGGGTTTCCAGGCGGCTGCTTGAGCGACTGCGGTCAGTCTCGCTCGGAAGCTCGGTAAAGGCCGGAGGGGATGGGCGGTGTCAGAGCAGATCTCCGCTCGCTGGAGCCCGAGCGCAGGTGGGACGAGCGGGCCGTGCGCTTTGGTGTCCCCGAACTGCGGCAACGGCGGGAGAGGGGGTACGAGATGATCCACACCCACGCCCCTCGCCACTATCATCGCCGCTCGCAGCTCCGACCGTTCCCACGCTGCCACCCCGCCCTCGCCGCTTCCACCCCACACCCAGACTCACGGAGTACCAAGCATTCTTGGTGTTGACGTTGTACCCGACAAGCCCGCCGATGGCAATAGGCAGGCCGACTGCGCGTCAGCATCACTCGCACGTTCGCTGCTCTCCGCTGGACACGTGTGTCCCCGGCGGGGTGCACGGATGCCCGGACCGCGGAGGGAGCAGCGCACAGACTTACCGGCGACCGCGGGGATGCGCGCAATGTCAATGAGGAAGCCGGGGAGTGCGGACATGGTCTGTAGAGGATGTGGGAAACGTGGACATGTAGACAGCGGGTCGCGCTTTAATGGAGCCTGGAGCGCAGTGTGACGTCATAGACGCGACCAGGGTGAGGCAGGAGGGGATGAGATCATCGGCGCGGTGACGGGTAAACAGAGGTGCGTCGTGTTTCGCTATCTGATACGCTGGATATGCTGGGCTGTGGTAGACGCGCGTACGCATGCAAGAACGTGGAGGGAGTGGAGATGTCCCAACATGGGGTGGAAGGGCGATCTGGGCGACTGACTTTGTGGACGGAATGTAGGGTGAGGTCAACTGTGTGAGACAACGTTGATGTCGATCTCGGAGGGTTTGCAGCCTCAACCTCCCTGCTGCCAGGTCGTTGGCAGTTCTCGACGCAATCAGGCTCTCAAGTCGCTCCCCAATGAGTACGCTGTCCGCTGCAGTTCTCCCAGCTCTCTTTGGACAGCCGCCAAGGAGAGGAGCCTCGCAGCAGTGGAGCCGCTGACAGCCAAGCCACCACACTTTCCAGCCACTACTGTGGATGTTCCTCATGCTCAGCCCACCCATTGACCCAGCCCTCCATCTGCTGGCAAACACGTGCGTCCACTCATGCATACAGCCCCCATCTACGCAGCCTTGCCCTTCTGTCATCAGCTGTGACACTCCAACAAACTCACCTTGGGGTTGAGATAGATGAGCCCGATGTTGAGGTACGTCGCTGCCGTCAGCCCGCCCGCCGCCGACTTACAGTAGAGCATCCACACGGCGTACGGGACGAGGAGGAGGCCCGCCGGTCCAGGGAGCGCCCTGGCGTCGTCCTGTTGTCAGCGCGTCCCTTTGGTACTCACCACAAGCTTCAGCGTCAGCCCAGTGATGGCGATAATGTCCGCGAGCGCGGCCCCGCGGCTCTGGAACTGGAAGAAGATGGGCATGTAGACAAAGTTGAGCGCGAGCTGCACATAGTACAGCGCGAGCGCGGAGTGCGTCTCCCCGCCATAGACGGGGTGGTCGGCGAGGCGGGCGAGGACGTGCGCAGCGTACCCCAGCATGCCGTACAGCGTGCCCCAGATGGGGCCGAGGGCCCACCTCGGCGGGTTGCCCGGCGGCTTGGCGAGCGCCGCGTAGTAGTCGTGCGCGCGCTGGTTGTTGCTGACCTGCGCGACGGTTGCGCCGAGCACGATGGTGCCGCACACTGCGTTAGCGCGGTCAGAGGAGCTCGTACCCGACACCCAGGGGTTGCGCGCGACGTCGAGGAGGATAGCGGGGAGCGACATGTTAGTGAGTGGTTAGAAGCGAGCTTGAGCTTGGGCGATACATGTAGATGAGGCGTGAGCATCTGGATGTGGTGGTGGTGATGGATGACGCGATGCTGCATTCCGCGTCCAGCCACAATCGGTCGATCCGTGCCTTGCCATGGCTGTGATTGTGGGCGCGGCGGGTGGGCCTTTGAGTCTATGGAGACTGAATCAATCGCCTGATCGCCTGTGCCTGAAGCATTGCGTTGCATGTCTGCAGAGCAGAAGTCGGACGGCGGAGAGACCAAACTACTGCCTCACTCTCATGTCGCAGGAGGGACAAGCCTGACGGAAGGCGGTGAGAGAGTGGGGCAGAGAGGGATGGCCTGAACCCGAATCTTGCCGCGATCGCCAGCTGGACTGTGCACCATGCGGGGTACCACCAGCCACTGTGTGGCCCGTAGTGCCTCTGGGTGCCCGGCTCCCTCAACCAGAAAGTACTTTTGACCAGCTTCACGGACGTGGCATTCTCCAGCCTACGACATTATAGAAGTTTTGTTTGTAACACGATTACTTGTTTGCCATTGCGTTACTGGCCATAAGGCTGGGGGTACGCCTGCTGTGGCTGCCCCTGGGGGTACGGATGCGACATCCGGGGGTCGAGGAGCGGAGGCGAGCCGGGCGGGCTCAAGGGCGTGTGTGCGAAGCTGACGGGAGGGCTCATGGAGGAGTGCGAGCTCATCGGCCTCTGGGCTTGGGTGGCAGAGACGCCGGGGGCAAAGTATCCAGCCTGGGCCTGCGGCTCCGCACCAGTGGGGTAGAGGTATCCGACTACCTGCGGCTGCTGCTGCTCCTGCGTGGGCATCTCGTCGTCCTTCTTGTCCTTCTTGTTCTTCCTGCGGCGGCGTTTCAGGCGGTGCCGGTCGTGGTCGCACTGGCACTGGTAGTTGTATGCGACGAGGGCCGCTGCGGTAAGAACTGCTGCACCGCCGCCAGCCGCCACGCCAATGCCCCACGTCGGGATCTTGGTCGAGCTCGAGCTGCTCGAGTTCGAGTTCGAGGTCGAGGAGCTGGGCTCATTGGTGAACGGGTTCTTGACTTCCTCCTCCTCGGTCGTGTCGATCTCTTTCGGGTCGACTATCACCGGCGGGGCCGGGTCGTCCTTCTTGCACCACTCGCGCATGGTGCTCAGCGCGTTGGCGATCGACGACTTCGTGTCGGCTGAGTACAGGCTCTGGTCGCCGTTCGCACAGGAGCTGCACTTGTCCAGATTGGACATGTTGGCGTCCTTGGGTTAGTCAGTTCACTCCCATGGCTCACACTGCACATCCCCTTGCACTTGGCGCCGTCCTTGCCCCCACACAGGTCCTTGTACGTCTCCAGGATGGAGTCGCACTCCTTGGCGCACCCCGTCTTGGTCGGCGCGGCGCACATGTCGTTGAAGGTCTTGATGCCGTCCTGGATGGCCCCAACCTGGCCCCCGGTGAGTCCCGAGCCCGGAACCTCCCTCTCGCAAGTCTTGATGCGCTCCCACGCCTCTCCCTGCTGTGAGCGAACAAATATGTTTTGAAACTAACCTGGCAGATATCCTTGCACTTGCTGCCGTCGGAGCAGAGGCGGAGCGAGTCGGACATCATCCCCGTGCACCCCTCGCCCCCTGGAGTTTGGCAGTACCAGTCGGCGTCGGCGACGTAGCCCTGGAACTCGCTAAAACTGTCCGGCGGGGCGACGTTGTAGCACGACACGCACTCGTACGCGGCCTTGTAGCACGACACGCACTCGTGTATGAGCGAGAGGTCGGGGCAGAGCCCGCTGCATGTGGCGGGGTTGCTCGTGTTGCACGCGAACATGACGTGGTCGTAGAGGTCGTTGCACTGCGAGCAGGGCTTGGTCGGGTCATCGGACGGCTTGGTCGGGTCATCAGACGGCTTGGTCGGGTCGTCAGACGGCTTGGTCGGGTCGTCAGACGGCTTGGTCGGGTCGTCAGACGGCTTGGTTGGGTCCGGGATGGTCGGGCTGGGGCTCGTAACGGGCTCGGGCGGATTGCAGTACTCGTCTACAATCTGGTTCACGGAGCGGGCCTGATTGGCATCATCCTCGGTAAAGTTCTTCCCGGGGGTGGAGAGGCAGGTCATACAATTTCTCAAGCCGTTCTCGCGGTTGTCCTGCGGTCAGGCGGGTAGGCGGGGAGGATGGCAAGGCAGCAGAACGGGACAGGGGGACGCACATTACACAACCAAGAACATTTCTCCACCCAGCACTCGTTCTGGAGAATCGTCTCGATAATCTCGCACTCATCCCAGCAGTCGCCGGCGAATGTGGACTGCTGCCGTGTGAGGTGGGGAGGGCTGATCGCGGCGAGCCTGAGGCTCCGGGCGGCGAGGTCGGCGAGGTCGCGGTTCGTGGCGGCGATCACGGAGCTGGCGAGCACCGTGAGTATGAGAGTAGGGGGCCACATGTCGGGGACGAGCTGTTTTGTGAAGCTCGCATGCAGAGCTGGCGGGTGAGGAGGCTTTATAGACGTGTGAGGTGTTCAGTGCCAGGTGAGCTCGAGCGCGTCGCGCTCCGAACAGCCAGCCCTGGTCTGTGTGAGAGCCCCCTGTCCGCCGATACCTGTATCGCGCATCCGCCTCGTCTACTGATACGCCCACTTGCTGAATCAATGTACATTACCTGGAGGGTCGAAAGCCTCGACCGCGGGCTGTTCCCGATCGCGAGTGGCTCTAGGTGGTGAAGCGTGTGACGCACAAATAGGCAGTCGCGATGATGCCAAGCACGGATGTCGATCCTTTCTGGTCGTGCTCGGTGCGGGCATACATGTCCGAGCCGAACATGCGGAACGAATGGCTTACTCGCTTCACATGATTTCGCCTGGAGGCGGTGCGTGCCACCGGGATCAAATCTCCCACCCGCTCGGGTCGCACCTCAAGCTTCCTGCCCATTATCGATGCATAAAGGGGAGCGCGAGACCGGAGGGGGCGAGGACCTCGATATATGGCCCCGATAGCTGTTCCGGAGGGGGGAGCGCTTGGCCTTGGTCGTACTCGCCATCCGGTTCACAGCGCCAAACGGGACGGTTCTCGGTTCTGGCAACGGAAAGTCAAACCACTCGAAACTCTCGACTCCAAAGATCATGTCGCCACTGTTGTTCCTGGTCTCGCTCCAAGATTGAGATGGAGCCATCTCTGACTGAGTGTGGGCTACACTTACAAGCTCTAACAAAATGCGTACAGTGCAAAGTCTTCATTCGCCCGATATCACACCCAGCTGCACAAGGTGGCAGTTGACGGCCAGCATGGTTTGCTGAACCACACTTGCTGGTGCGTGAGGATGCTCGTGCAAGCAGGAGATGAGAGGCAAGGGTATCCATCTAGTGACGACAGCATTATGTGGCAGCTGTGGCAGTGTGGCGTCCAGTCAACCCACGGAGGACGGAAGCTAAACACTGGACCGTCACCACATCACACCTTCCCTCCCTCTGTCTCGAATTCATCACATCACCACTTTGCTGTTCACTTCACTACATCTTCTACTCTTTCACTCTTCATCTCGCCCTCTACACACTCTTCATCCTCCCCACGGTCTTCACCACTTTCCACCTCACTGAACCACCGCCCATCGTCGCCGGGAATTGGCCAAGGCACTTTCACTGGCTCCGCCATCTGCCTACACCTCCTGCACACCCTCACCTTCCTTCCCTCTCACTTATCCCGTCTTCCCTCTTCTCGCCCTTCCTATTCTATTGAAACCACCGTCTGCCACCGCTCTTCGTTGCAGGTGCGTACCGAGCAGGACTACGGCGCACGGCGACCACCGCTAGCCCCAGAGGCACCATGCCACCGAGGAAGGTCAAGCCCACGCCTTCCCAGCGCCGCGCGCGCACCACCAAGGCTCCCACCCGCGTCCAGCCCCACCGCTCCTCCAAGGGACCTCCACCGCCACCGCCACCTCCCATCGCCCTCGACCCCGTTTACTTCCCCCAGGTGTTCGACATGGTGCTGAACCACCTGTCGGTCAAGGACGCCGTTGCGGCAAGCAACGCCTGCAAGACTTGGCGTGAGCATCTTCAGCCCCGCCGCGTCCGTCATCTCCTCGTGCGCGGCCACCAACTCTACCCGCGGGTGGCGTCCTCGAAGTTCAACGGCTACGGCAAACCGCTGGAGTTGGAACCCTCCAAACCGCTGAGAGACTCGTTGGCGACCACCGCCGGCCAGGCCACCGTAGATTACATCCGCCAGAACTGCATTGTCGTGGATCTTGCCCCAGCTTCCCTCGAGGAACGCCAAAAGCAACTTGGGACTGTTTTATCGCTTCCCAAGGTCCAGGTCATCCGGCGTTTTCACAACCTCACTCTCGACAGCCCGGTGCACACCATCGTCGACTTCAACATTCTGAGGCCCTTGACTGCCGAGTGCAAGCGTTACGTCATGCCAAACATAATCGACGTAACAACGTTGGGGTCTAGGTGAGTGTGGCCGGAACCCTTCCTCGTTGAAGCTTACCGTACAGATACGGGGGTGTCTGCCCCCCGAGGCTGCAAGTCTTGCATAGTAGCGCTCTATCCGAGATCTCTGGACTGCAAGAGGTCGTCATTCTCTTCGCGAAGGCTCACACATGTCTCCACCTCAACCATCTCAATCTGAAGCGCTTCTCGTCGATGATGGGAAGTGTGCGATTCACACTGGTGGGCTTGATACAGCTACGACAGTGCCAAGGGGAGAGGGTGGAGACCCAGCTCGAGAACATGCTTCCGACCTTCTCATGCACTCCCGAAGACGCGCGTCGTTCCATCACGTTCTACACCCATGACGAGTACCGCCAGCTGATTGGTGACGAGCAGTATCGCCTGGAGACGGACCCGCTGGCCATCCGGTGGTAGAATCAACCGACTCTCGAGCCGCGACAAGGTGTGTCCTGTTAAGGAGGATGAGGCGAGTTTATGGGCAAGAGTATCACAGGCTGTCGATGCGCATTCCTCCTGAAGTAGAGTAGCAATTTATTTACTGTACGTTACTGTATATAGCGTGACAAGAGTGTATCATGTGCATACTTCAGGTGAGAAGCATGAGAAGGCGACAGATGACCCCAACTGCATGGCACCCGGGATTGGCGATCCAGGGTCAGGACGATCTCGAACCAGACATACTTGGTGGTGTGTGTCAGTGGGTATAAGCTGGAGGTTAGAGGAGGGGATCCATCTAGTCCACGGTGGCAGTGTGGCATCCAAGTCCAGTCAATAAACGGACGGAAGCTAAGGAATGGGAGGATCACAACATCGCAACTGTGTTGCATGACTCCGTTTCGCCGTTCACTTCACACATTCCTGAACCGCCCGCTAGCGATGGCGTCCTTGTGCTCGTGCGACGTGGAAGGTGACGCCGTGGGAGGCGAGCTCTCGGCCGACTCGACGCCAGAGGTGTGCGCCACGTTCCACACGGGGTTGTACATGGGCGGCAAGCGCTGGACGTCGTCGTCGCCGTCCATCGCATGTCCTCCCTGCGCGAACGAGTGCGGTGTAGACGAGCCGGCGCTCGTGGGCCCAGCCGAGAGGGGCATCACCCCCTCCTTCTTCAGATTCGCCTTGGACGGCTTCGTACTACCCTCAGACAACGGCGTGGCAGGCACAACCGGGATTGGGGTAGACTGTGCCGTGGGCGTCTCCTTGAAAGGCGTGAGGCCAGGGTCAGTCTCTTCGATGACAAAGCTCTGGCGGTTCGCCTGGAGCCGCTGGTTGCGCTTGCGGCGCCAGAGGAAGAACGCAAGGGCGGCCAGGACGAGCGCACCGACACCTCCGCCGACCTGCTGTCAGCTTGGTCCACGAGCTTAGAGCTGCTCACCGCTCCGCCGATGATGGCGCCCGTGTTGGACTTCTTCTCGGATCCTGTGGCTGCGTTGCCGGCGCCAGCGCTGCCGGTCGGCGAGGGTGACGAGGTCCCGCTCCTGACCCCCCCGGCCCCGTTGCCGGCGGGGCCGGTCTCGCCCGTGGCGACAAAGTTGGGGTCGACGGGGCTTGGCGCGGGGTTGCCCTCGATGTAGTCGAGGTACGACACGGCGGCGTTACCGCCGCTGGAGTATCCCCCGGGAAGGGGCCTGGTGTCAGCGCTTATGAAAACGACTAGCTCACCAGAGGGAGGTGTAGAATGTGGCCGAGTGGAACGCGACGGTGCGGGTGTTGTTCTCGGGCGCGATGATGGCGTTGTACTGCACGTTCGGGTTGAGCGCGATCTGGAAGAGGGAGAGGGGGCCGCGGAACACGCTCCCATACCGCAGAGGCAGCTGGCGGACGGTCTCCCCGAAGGTCAGGAAGAGCGTCGCACCCGTCATCTGGCCGTCGCTCAGCCCGGCGAGGGCCATGTACGATGTGTTGGGCGGGATGGCGAAGGAGAGGTTGCTGAACGTGTTGGGCGTCGTCACCTCGCGCTCGGCGGTGTCGGACGAGCCGACCACCTGCTGGCGGACCATTTCGCCCGGGCTCTTGAGCGTGGGGAAGTTGGTGTAGTCTGCGTCAGGGGCGTCGGACGTTCACTCACTAGTGTACGAGGCCCACTCGCGGGTGGTAGTGTAGAAGGGGGAGGCCACGCCGTCGACGATAGCGGCCTCCGTCCGGCGCCCGACGGACGCAAAGTCCGGCCTGTCGTCAGCTTGGTCCAAAGGAGGAGGTATTCACGCATCCGAGTTGAGCGCCGTGTTGATCTGCACGCTGGTGAGGCCAAACTCGAGCGGCCCGCGCATCTGCACCTGCCAGAACCCGTTCCCGGGGACGGGTAGGGTGCCGAGCTCGAACACGTTGTTGGTGTTTGGGCTGGCGGGAGCGGACGCGTACGTCTGCAGTGACTCGTCCGTCTGGTTGATGAAGGCGATGGCGGACGGGGACCATCCGTGCAGCGACGCGTTGCCGCCCGACCACATGAGGGTCGAGTAGCCCAAAGTGCCGATAGAGGAGCATGTGGGGCCGGTCCATCCGCCGCCCGAGGCGAGGGGTTTGGTCCCGAGGACGCGGCATGACCACTCATCGTTGTTACGGTAGAGATTGCCGTCGGCGGGGCCGAGCGTCGTGGAGAAGGGGATGAGGGGGGGCGAGCGGCCGAAGAGGCCCCCGAAGAGGGGGGAGAGGTCCGCAGCCACCACGGGGAAGAGGAGGAGGGCCAGCATGTCGAGGCGGATGGAGAGGCAGACGTGAAAAGCGCGTCTAGATATCGGGACGGGAGGTGAATTGGCGGATGAGTGGGTTATGGTACTCGACCGCCCGGACAGTCTGTGGGATGTCCTTGTTTTGGCTTGGCATGCCAACCTGGTTCCTGTACCGCCCCAAAGTGTCTCAGCCGGGACCGTGCACAGCTCTCACAGACCCAGAGGTCGGATGATCTGCATCCAACTGCTTGGCGCGTGTAGCGATCTCGGATGCAGATGAGGTGCGGCGAGTGCTCCATGAGTCGTACAAGTAGGCCCACTCTCAGAGACACACGCCCACCAGCCTGACATGGGGTGGCGCAATGGGGGTAAAGCTTATTATGGTTTGGCAGATCCTTGACGACCAGCCTACCTCCGCATATTCTGCTGTTCAACGATCCGTCGCGTGTCAGGACCAGTGGTGCGCGTCTGCTTGCGCAAGGCATACCCCGATGACCCCAGGCTGACAGGCGGGACAGGGTGCTCGACCTTCCATCCCTCTCTGACAGGCGGGCCCGTTGGTTCCGGGGCTTTGGCTGGGACGATGCTGGGATATACAACTTCGTCTGCTCTGATCCATGAACAAGACATCAACCTGCATGCACGGGAAACCGAAGACCTGAGCTCCGCCCGCGAAGACAAGAGTCTAGTTGGTGCTACAGACTCCGAGGCCAGCTATCTGCGATGGATGACCCGCTCGAGGGCTGTCATCCAGGGTCCAACCGGCACTGCTTCAACAATACTCCGCGCGCGTTCTGACCACTCCAGGAGCTCAATCAGCACCATACTCAGCCCTAGCGATATCTCTGATGCTCCTCCGTCGCTCTCCGGGCCGTCCGAGGTGCAAGCGGCCCCAAACAGCTGGAAATCAGCAGGCGAGATGGCCGAGCGGTCTAAGGCGCTGTGTTAAGGTGTTCGTTTCTCGATCATCCGCAGTCTTCGGACGTGGGTTCGAATCCCACTCTCGTCAACAGGGTATTCAGTTACCCAGCCTATCCTTTTGGAGGTCTGCAGGAGTGTTGGAAGACGCGTTGGTGGTCGGGGGAGAGGATGGTGGGTGGATTGTGATGAGATGGTGGAGGTGGTGGAGGCGGTGGAGGTGGAGGCGGGGTGCCTGGGTGGGTCGACGCGCTTCGGGTGGAGAGGCGTGTTGGCGCTTTGGCACGTTCGGGCTTCGGGGATTGTTGATCCGATCCGCATCCGGATCCTCCTGGTGTTCTGTTTGTTCCGTACACGCACGCACCATGTGCTCAATCCAGCCACCGCGGCATCCGATCATCGCCCCCCGCTGTCTGACAGCACCTGACCGTCCCCGGGATCGATCGTCGGCCAAGTCGCCGGCCTCGGGCCACTAAATGAAGCTAATGTCGCGCTAATCGCTGGATGTTGCAACATCCCTTGCCTGCGAACGGGAATCTGATGTCTCGCGAACGGGAATGTGCAGGTTGTGAGCTCACAACACGTGTCGCGAACGGGAATCTGATAGCGGGCCCCATGCGTACGCGTCGGCAACCGCGGCGGAGGCTCCAGATCAACGGCAGGGCCCATGGGGCACCAGCGGTTACGATCCGCCGGATGCAACATAAATACGCGTTCCGCGGTGTCATGGGCCCCCAGACGCCAAGATGAAGACCCAAGTCGCCCTCCTCACCCTCGCGGTACTCGCCAGCGCCGCACCCACCTCCCCGTACACCGTCAAGGTCGGGGCGGTGAGCAAGAAGTGGAACTCGCCCGACGACACGCCCGCGTCCTCGTACATCGACAAGGACGGGTCGTACTACTTCCAGCAGGCGCACGCTCTCTACGGCGCCGAGGAGCAGCGCCGGTGGAACTTCTTCGCCGGCAACAACATTGACGACGCCCAGACCTCGCCGATCACCTTCGCTGTCAACCCTGCGGACCCCCGCGACTCGAACGGCGACACAACATGGCGCTGCAACAACTCGCCGACGGGCAAGACAGCGACGGCCGCCGCGGGATCCAAGAGCTACGCGCACGCCAACTACTGCGATCTCACTGGTATGCTGCCAAAGGAGACGTGAGCTGACACCAGCGATGTGGGTCGACCCGGACACAGGCGACTGGTACGGGCTCGTGCACAACGAGTTCACGCCGCAGCCGTTTGCGGATGGGCTGCACTACGATGCGATCGACTACGCGGTCTCCAAGGACCAGGGCAAGACCTGGAACATCAAGGCGCAGGTTATCACCTCGCAGTACAGCACCAAGCGCAACGACAACACCGGCTTCCCGCAGCAGACTTACCACTACGGCACGGGCGACCCGCGCATCCTGGCGGACGCGGCGAGCGGGTACTTCTACGTGTGGTACGGCTCGCGCATCGTCGACAAGGGCGGTGGCTGGGTCGCCTTCCACGAGCACGTTGCCCGTGCGCCCATGAGCGGTAAGATGGCCCCGGGCACCTGGCAGAAGTACTACAACGGGCAGTGGAGCGAGCCCGGCCTCGGCGGCAAGGAGAGCAACCTCGTCCCCGTGCAGAGCGACAGCGAGACAGGCTACACGCCCGCCGACAAGGAGTACAAGCCCAGCACGCCGGGCAAGACGGCTGCCCAGATCCAGGCCGGCACGTGCCCGCCCACCTCGCCCCTCTTTGTGATGGACGTGTCCTACTCGGCGCACCTCGGCGTGTACATTGGCGAGCCGCAGGCGGTCGACCAGAGCGGCAACGCGCCCCAGGAGATCTACTACACGACCGACCTGAACACGCAGAAGTGGAAGCTCCTCGGCAACACGGGCAGCTACCACACCGCGTCGTGGTACCGCTGGTTCCTGGACCCGGTGAGCCTGACCTCGGGCTCGATCGTCGGTCGTGACCTGCGGGCGTACTGCTCGTTCGGGTGCTCGGGTGGCAGCAGCTCCGAGTACGTCGACCTGTCGATCACGGGCCCCGCGTTCGAGGTCATCAAGGCCGGCAACTACAACGTCGGCGGGACTACCATCTTCCGCGCGGCGGCGACCGGCGACGGCGCTTACTTCCTCTCCAACACCAAGGGCATCTTTGGCGTCGACTCGACCCAGAAGGCGAACCGCGCGTGGGGCGCCAAGCCGGGCTACGGCACCGACAAGGCTGTCGGGCGCCAGTGGTGGATCATCAAGCTCAATGGCGAGAACAAGTACCGCCTCATCAACCGCTACTCGGGACTCGCGCTCTCCCTCCGCGGCGGCCAGTTCGAGACTACGCCCGTGCGCACCTGGACCGACAGCTCTGGGTCGCAGGTTGGCGGTGGCCGCACCGCTGAGGAGCAGAAGCTCACGGTCACACGGGTGTGAACGGAGAAGGAGGTAGCCAGGAGAAGGACAATAGACGTGTGAAGTGGATCTCACAATAAATACGATCTCAAGCTTACGTCGTTCCACAGCCTTTCTCACACCTGATACTTCATGTAACTACCGATGTATCATCATGGCTGTTGCCTTGCGGCTGTACCGTAATGGTGAACGTCTCGTGGACGCCAGGGACAGAAACGACGACCTTGCGGGCGTCGCTAGGCGGTGAGCTCATGCCTTCAGCCCTGCTCTCAAGCTCCTCGCACCTGGCAGCGAGCGCGACATGTCTCGCGGCCAGCTCTTCGTGCCGCTCTGCGAGGTCGGCATATTTAGCGACCATGTCGTCGTTCTTCCCCGCGATGTCAGCGCACACCACGACGAGGCGCGCATGCTCCCCGACAACGGGGGCGAACTGCGCCGCGAGCGCCTCATGCTTCTCCGCGAGCTGGGCGTGCGCCGCGTGCGTGGCCGCGAGGGTCGCAAGAGTCGCGTTGAGGTGCTTGCGCAGGATGAAGAGCTGATGGTCCTGGACGTCCTCGTTCCAGTTGAAGTCGCGGGGCTCGTACGTCTGCCGGTCAGGGGGTTCCGAGGAGAGTCACCTTGGTGAAAGGGAAACGGTGGCCGAGTGCGCATTCAATGTGGGGTCCGGAGGCGTGCCATTCGCTCGAGGAACAGGTTGGGCAGGGGGGTGTTGGGAGGTCGTCGAGTGGCATTGTTGGGCCGCAAGAGAGGATGCGAGAGAGAACAGGTAAGAGACCATATACCGTAGATATGAGGTGCCAGTTTCTCACGCCATGGATATCAGCCCTCGTAGCCTTCGGTAGCTGCACACCATGACCTCACTCCTCATCACTCAGCCCTGGCGCCCTCTTGACTCCGCTGCTCCTCGTGGTACTGGCGGGGCGTAGCCGTGACTGCGCCACATCCACCCGACCAAAGAGAAGACGACATTGCTGGAAGCGTCATGAGGCGCCCCGAGGTCTTCGGGAACGGGTAATCTCGCCGGTCTGTCGCTGCTGAGAAGACACACTCCATTAATATTCTTGCACTTCCCGATTGCTCGCCGCAGCGCGTCAGCGTGCTGGAATGTTTACCCCGGACCTCCAGCTCCGAACATCTATTCAGTCTGGTCTGAACTCCCTACGTTTCGCGTACACGCCCGCCTACAGTACGCAACCTTCAATGTACTGTACTGTAGTTGTCCGTTCTGCGATGTTCAGCTTAACATGTATCAAAATCTTGACGCAAGCATTAGTATATGTATTAGCAACACGCGCCTTGATTTGCATCGATCACTCACTCATCTCAACCCATATTGAAGCCAGAAATCAGTCTCAAAGGCCAATACGCCGAGATGAGCTATACTTTCAGTGCCCCAACATGCCACACCTCTCACTGATGCCACTGTAGCTCGAGTGCCTCCGTCGCTGTGTAACAGGTCACGCACCGTCGCCGAGACTGACGCCTGATTACGAGGAGCAAGGGCCAGGGGAATGTTTGGAGCCGGGAAAGCAGACGCGTCTCTCACACTACCATGCAGTGCTGCCACTCAGCCCAATGCGCCAGATTTACTTCTCTACCTGTAGTTCTACAAGCACTTGACGACGATCACATAAGCAGAGACTGCATCCCAGCCGTCATGCGGCAATGTGGCGTCCAAGGTGGGGGAGGTGGTTGTGAGCCGAGCCCCATGCGAAGCACTCACGTCGATCTTACACAGCGAGACAACTGCGCCGGCTTCGTCAAACATGCCGCTGCCACGCAGGAATGCAGGGTGAACAATGCGGGAGTAGCCGTGGCCAACCATTAGTGCATTATACAGAAGATCTACCGCCCCTCTTCGCTCGCGTGCAACGCCTCCTCCATCTCACTTGTGACCTCATCCAGCAGCCCCTTCTCCCACCGTCCCCACAGCCAGCCGGCATACAGCATCGTCGCTCCAAACGCGCCGAGTGCGAACGCCAAGAACGTGAAGATGGGCTGGATCCACGGCTTGGGCTGCCACGCACTCCCGACGGTGAGACCGACGGCCGCGGCGATGCAGGCCAGCACGATGGCGCTGAAGCGCAGCGTGCGCCCGCGCGCGAGGCGGCCATAGGCTCTCAGGGCCGTGAGCGCGGCGCGGATCGCGCTGTCGCTCCCGCTGTCCGCGCGATGGAGCTCGTACACGCTCCCGCCCGCTGTAGGGGGGATGACGCTGGACTCAGACTCGGAGTCCAGGAGGAGCGGGGCCTGCGACGCCGGCGTCGGGTTGTGGGGGTCGTCCGAGAGCACGAATGTCGAGGTCAGCCCGAAGTGGTCGGACAGGCTCATCTCCCGCCCTGGGACATGCTCGGTCAGCACCACCTTCGAGTGCGAACACCTCAGGTTGCGTTGCGAGTGCTCGGAGGCGTGCGCCAGTGGCGGCGTGTAGAAGATGTAGTCGAGACGCTTGCCGCCCGCGGTGGTCACAGTCGGCGGGATCGGCTTGCCCTGGCTCCAGGTGTTGAGGGGCGAGTCGCAGGTCATGCCGACGCTCTCGAGCGCCTGGACGGCCGTGACGTGTGCTGGGGGGTCGTTGGCTTGGGGGTGCGCCTCGACGAAGCTGTCGCGCAGGCCGCCGTACCCGCGCAGTAGGGCGACGGGGATCGACCACGGCTGCGAGTTGAAATCGCCCATCTGATGTCAGCTAAGTCTACCGCGCTCGACAGCTGAGACTCACCGCAAAGACATACCGCCCGCCTCTGGCGCCGCGCCGCACCTCCGTCGCAAGCTGCCACGCCTGCGCCATGCGGTGCGCCTGGCTCGTGTCCGGCCCGTCCTCCCCCGCCGCGTGCATGTGTGTGTTCCACACCTCGATCTCGCCGAGCGTCGCATGGCGCACGGTCACCCGCGCCGCGGCCTTGTTGACGTAGAAGTCGCCCTGGATCACCTGGTGTGGCACGCCCGAGAGCGAGTATGGTAGCGCGTGCGACTCGGTGATCGGGTGCTGCGAGAAGATGGCGAGACCCGAGCCCAGCGCGCCGCTGTTGTCAGCATCCTCTTACGTCTGACGCAGGCACGCCCTGTTTAGGCCGCGCCAGGCCGAGCCCACTCACGTGTGGAAGAAGCGCGAGAAGGGGTACGCGCCCTGTATGTTCTGGCGGAGCTGCTCGTATTCGCTGTAGATCCAGAGCTCCTGGAGACAGACGATGTCGTAGTCGCCGCGAGCGAGGATCGCACCAAGGGCGGCCAGGCGCGGTGCCCGCTCCTTGGAGATGAATGCCAGGCCCCTGGCGTTAGCGTGAGGAGCTGGGGGCCTGGGGGGCTCGTTTGGGGGCGTACCAGAAGTTGAAGGTGAGGATCTTGAGTTCCATGTTGAATGGAGTGATGGGAGATGGAACGAGCGCAGATGTTCATCTCCACTGCTTGATATCGTCTACGTCGACGTCATGCTCGTCGGCCGATTCAACTTTTTGCGGCTACCGCCATGATTCGAACGCGCCAATGCCTCGGAAGTCGGGCACGTAGAGTGTCCGAACACCTCCGAAGGCTTTTGTCCGAGATTGACCCTGGGCAAGCGGAGGGCGGAAGTAAAAAGTCTAGCCTGGTTGCTCGGCTGTACGCGATGAGATGCGCGACAAGAACAGCCAACGAACGTCCACTCATTTCTCTACAACCCCTCTTCTCTAAAACCGGCACCATGTCCGCCGTCTCGCGCGTCCTCGTACGCTCGCGCCTCGCCGCGGTCCGCCGCGCGCCCATCCAGCTCCGGTCCCTGTCCTCTGTCGCCCGCCCTGCGGCTGTTCGCCCCGCTGCCGTCTCCGCTGCCCGTCTCCAGCAGATCTCGCAGGTCCGCTTTGCCAGCTCGGCTGCGGCTGAGGTCGAGGCCGAGGAGGCCGCGCCCGAGTGGCCGGTCCGTGAGGCTCCCCCTCTCTCGGAGAAGGACGTGAAGCGTCTCACTCGCCAGCGCAACATCGGCATGTGAGTCCGGGTTTGGGGGTGTGGAGGAGGAGGGGGAATGGAATCGCCGCTCGCAGAGAGGAGGCGAAGGGCGACGGAGAGCGTGATTTGGCCTTCCCTATAAGAAGAGGCCTTGCGCATCCGGAGAGACAGATACCCTGCCATGGTTGTTGCTCCGAAGTCTGGCTGACCTCAGCTCCGCGCACATCGACTCGGGCAAGACTACTCTCACGGAGCGTGTCCTCTACTACACCGGCCGTGTGCGCGACATCCACGAGGTTCGTGGCCGTGACGGTGTCGGTGCCAAGATGGACTCGATGGACCTCGAGCGTGAGAAGGGTATCACCATTCAGTCGGCCGCGACCTTTGCCGACTGGGTGTCGACCCCTCCGCCCAACGAGTGGACCGCCGAGCAGCAGCCCGGCGAGAACGAGCCCGAGAAGGAGAAGTTTGCGCTCAACATTATCGACACCCCCGGTCACGTCGACTTCACCATCGAGGTCGAGCGTGCGCTCCGTGTGCTCGACGGTGCCGTGCTCGTTCTCTGCTCGGTCTCGGGTGTGCAGTCGCAGACTATCACCGTCGACCGCCAGATGAAGCGCTACAACGTCCCCCGCGTGTGCTTCATCAACAAGATGGACCGTGCCGGCGCCAACCCATGGCGTGTCATCGACCAGCTCCGCAACAAGCTCCGCATGAACGCTGCCGCCGTCCAGATCCCCATCGGCTCCGAGGACGCGCTTGACGGTGTTGTCGACATTATCCGCATGAAGGCGCTCCGCTTCCGCGGCGTCAAGGGTAACGAGGTCATCGAGGAGGAGATCCCCGCCGACCTCAAGGAGTTCGCCGAGGAGAAGCGCCAGGAGCTCATCGAGCACATCGCCGAGGCTGACGAGGAGATCTCGGACAAGTTCCTCATGGAGGAGCCCATCTCCAACCTCGACATCACCCAGGCCATCCGCCGCGCCACTGTCAACCTCAAGTTCACCCCCGTGTTCATGGGCTCGGCCATCAAGAACACTGGTGTTCAGGCCATGCTTGACGGTGTTGCCGCCTACCTCCCGAACCCCTCGGAGGTTGCCGCCGCCGCCATCGACACCGAGCTGCCGGCCGAGGCTCCCACCGTTCCCCTTTCGGGCGCCGAGGAGGCGCCGTTCGTCGGCCTTGCGTTCAAGCTCGAGGAGGGCCGCTACGGCCAGCTTACCTACGTCCGCGTGTACCAGGGCGAGCTCCGTAAGGGTGGCCTGATCTACAACGCCCGCACTGGCAAGAAGGTCAAGGTGCCCCGTCTTGTGCGCATGCACGCCGACGAGATGGAGGACGTCGACTCGATCAAGGCCGGTGAGATCTGCGCCATGTTCGGTGTCGAGTGCTCGTCTGGTGACACCTTCACCGACGGCAGCACGTCGCTCTCGATGACGTCCATGTTCGTCCCCGAGCCCGTCATCTCGCTCTCGCTCCGCCCCGAGGGCCAGGAGACCGCCAACTTCTCGCGCGCCCTCAACCGCTTCCAGAAGGAGGACCCGACCTTCCGCGTCCACCTCGACCCCGAGTCGCAGGAGACCATTATCTCGGGCATGGGTGAGCTCCACCTCGACATCTACGTCGAGCGCATGAAGCGCGAGTACAACGTCGCCTGTGTGACCGGCAAGCCCCGCGTCGCGTTCCGTGAGACCATCACGCAGCCCGCCAAGTTCGAGTACACGCACAAGAAGCAGACGGGTGGTTCGGGTCAGTTTGGTCGTGTCAAGGGCTACATCGAGCCCATGGAGCACGACGCCGACACTGGCAAGGACACCGAGTTTGTCAACCGCATCATCGGTGGCAACATCCCTACCGGCTTCATCCCGGCCATCGAGAAGGGTTTCCAGGAGGCGCTCGACCGCGGCCTCCTTACTGGCCACGTTATCAACGGCGTCCGCTTCGTCCTCGAGGACGGTCAGCACCACGCCGTCGACTCGAGCGAGTTGGCGTTCCGCCTCGCGGCGATTGGCGCGTTCAAGGAGGCGTTCAACAAGGCCGGCCCTGTTGTCCTCGAGCCCATCATGAGCGTCGAGATCATTGCCCCCGTCGAGTTCCAGGGCGCTGTCATCGGCGGCATCAACCAGCGCAAGGGCAACATTCTCGACAGCGAGATCCGCGACGACGAGTTTACCCTCCAGGCCGAGGTTGCGCTCAACGACATGTTCGGCTACTCGTCGAGCCTGCGCGGTATCACGCAGGGCAAGGGCGAGTTCACGATGGAGTGGGTCAAGTACGCCCCCGTGCTGCCCAACGTCCAGCGGGACATGACCGAGGCGTTCCGCAAGAAGCAGCTCTCTGGCAACTAAACTAGGCCCCCATCTCCTCCCCCTCGTATACTAGACCTGTACCACCACACTAGCCACTAGACGACCAGCATGCATCTCCTCTCATTTCTCTTGCCTTTGAGTCTTGTCTTGCCTGCCATGTGGCGCACCAATGTGGAGGAGGGTCGCGGCCGTCGCGGCGCGCGTGGTCGTCAGGGCAGTTGTTGAGTGCGAGTTCGAATTTTGGAGTGGGATTACAGGTGAATGTAGGGTGTATTTGGTATTTGGCCGAGGGCTCATACTGCCATTGCCGCACGCAGGGCGTCGAGTTCCCTGACAGACGCAAATCAGGCACGCGGCACTGGCACAGGTCAATCCGCACTCGACCGCACCCCACCGCACCATCACGCTCACCACGCGCTCACCACACGCGCTCACCACACCACACTCACACACACCATCATGGTGGCAGGGAGATCCTTGATACACTTGACAATCTGAAGCAAGCTACCCTCATACACCTACATATCCTGGTTGTCAGTGACAGCTAGTCTAGGCGGTCGAGCGCAAGAAGGCAACAAGTGCACGGTGTAGAAGTGGAGAGGGTTGTTTGCGGCAGTGGGTGGTTTAAGGGAAAGAGAGACGAGGTTCAAGGCCGATTGGCCGATTACGGCCATTTTGTGTTTGTGGGTGGATGATATAAACAACGGCGGTAGGCGGCCGATACTGGACGAATCAGGGTTCAACTTTGGCAGCCTCCCTCGTGCGCGGCGGTAGTGGCTGCAGGGGGGTAAGGGGGTGCAGGGGTGCAAGGGTCCGAGAGACGAGAGCAAGGGAGGAGAGACGTCACACACCACCCACCCACCTTGCACCTGCCACTCATGGGCCAAACCACTCCGAGTCTCCAAACGATCGCAGTTCTTCATTCCATCAACTCTCCATCTACATCCCCTTCCTCTCCGTCACTAGACTCCTCGTCCCCATCTCTCCCCTTCTCCCTCCCCCCCGCACCCTTCCCCTCCTCACCATGTTCCGCTCCCACCGCGCCATCGCCGCCACCTTCCGCAACGCCCAGGTACGTCATTCTCAACCATCACGCCGACCTTCCCTCCCGAGCATTCGGTGCGGGAAGATGGTGCGCCAACTGCGAGATTTGTCGAGCGCGTCAGCAAGCGGAGCGGGATATATCACTCTGCGAGCGGTGCAGCGCATGGAGCTTGCAAGCGGAGCGAGCCACACACCGTCGGCGACCTTCCCCGAGCTTGTCGGCGGGCGCGACCATCCTCCACCGCACTCCATCGCAACCGTGAAAACAACCATACTGACTCCCAGGCTGTCCGTGGCTACGCCAAGGAGGCCGGCCAGGTCACCGCCGCCTACGCCCAGCAGAAGGACGCCAACGTGAGTATTCTACGACGCGCGCCCTGCCGCGTTTTGCAACCCCAGAGTCTCGCTGACAGGCAGGGCAACTACACCGTCACCCTCATCCCCGGTGACGGTAAGTCTTGAGAGAGCGAGAAGGGAAGGTGCCTAACCCCCAGGTATCGGTCCCGAGATCGCCGACAGCGTGCGCGCGATCTACTCGGCTGCCAAGGTGCGCTTGCTTGGGGCGCAACGGCTGACCCGCAGGTGCCCATTGTCTGGGAGGAGGCCGACGTGACCCCCATCCTCAAAGACGGCAAGACCGCCATCCCCGAGGAGGCTATTCGCAGCATTAAGAAGAACACCGTCGCGCTCAAGGGCCCCCTTGCGACTCCCGGTGAGTGAGGAGGAAGGTGTGACGAGGAAGGCTGGGGAAGGCACCCTCGGTCGCACTGTGCTTCCAGCTTGCCTGCGCGCCCAGAGAACCACCTCTTACGCCCCGAGACAATGACCAAGTCGCAGCGCTAACATGCAGTCGGCAAGGGCCACGTCTCGCTCAACCTCACCCTCCGCCGCACCTTCTCGCTCTTCGCCAACGTCCGTCCTTGTGTGTCCATCAAGGGCTACAAGACAGCGTACGACGACGTCAACACTGTCCTCATCCGTGAGAACACTGAGGGCGAGTACTCTGGTATCGAGCACGTGATCGTCCCCGGCGTCGTCCAGTCGATCAAGCTCATCACCTACGAGGCTTCGGAGCGTGTCGCCCGCTACGCGTTCCACTACGCGCAGTCGTCTGGCCGCAACAAGGTCACCGCCGTCCACAAGGCCAACATTATGAAGATGTCGGACGGCATGTTCCTCACCGCGTGCCGTGCCGTTGCCAAGGAGTTCCCCGACGTCGAGTACGACGAGGACATCCTTGACCGCATCTGCCTTAGAATCACCCAGAACCCCGCCCCCTTCGCCGACCGCGTCATGGTCATGCCCAACCTCTACGGTGACATTCTCTCCGACCTCTCGGCCGGCCTCATCGGTGGTCTCGGCCTCACGCCGTCGGGCAACATCGGTCGCGACGCGTCCATCTTCGAGGCCGTCCACGGCTCCGCCCCAGACATCGCTGGCAAGGGCATGGCCAACCCCACCGCTCTCCTCCTCTCGTCGCTCATGATGCTCCGTCACATGCGCCTCAACGACTTTGCCGACAAGATCGAGCACGCTGCCCTCTCCACCATTGCCGAGGGCAAGCACATCACCCGCGACCTCGGCGGCAACGCTGGCACCAAGGAGTACACGGACGCCATCATTGCCCGCCTCCAGTAAAATATCAGCAGTAGACGGGGCGAAGGGGCTCCAACAATGCATCGGATAATACGACCATGGTCAGCGGGGCGCTGGGGCCTGCGACCGACTATCGGGGTGTTGGCATTCCAGTTGCCCCACGGGTGGGCACTGACTCGCGTGCCGGGTGCACTGATGACTGATTGCTGGTGCGTGGAGTGGAGCTGGTGCAGCGGAGCAACTTG
Organism: Cutaneotrichosporon sp. PK4640; assembly: GCA_023630115.1. Lineage (NCBI taxonomy): Eukaryota > Fungi > Basidiomycota > Tremellomycetes > Trichosporonales > Trichosporonaceae > Cutaneotrichosporon > Cutaneotrichosporon sp. PK4640. Next base: position 768 of record JAMALN010000068.1, on the reverse strand, counting down.
ACCGGCCGTTCAAGAACAGCAGGGCCTCCCATATCCAGAGGCAGCCAGCCCAGTGACCAGCTTGTCGCCCAAGTGTTCGCCTCACCATGCTCAGAACGTCGGAATCAGTCCAACTGTTGATGGCCAAGAAATCACGCACCGACTGTCGCACCCTGCGGATTCGATAAGAGAGCAAGGTCTGTGCTGCCGCCTGGATCTCAGGCACCGCAGGGAACGGTGAGCATTCGAAAATCGCAGCACGGGTCAACCCCTGGGCCCCTTCGTCAAGCCCTCGTCCACTCTGACATCGCCGACTGGACCGATCCGCTTCTATACTCCTCCGCATCGACCTCGTCCAAGAGCATGGAGGGTATCCATTATCTGGTGTATCTGATTTGTGCTGCTCTACGACATGAGTGGGCTTCCTCCTTTCCCGCTACTGCTCTGGTCTCGTGAGATGGCGTCGTGACTCTAGGGCGTTATGCGACCGCGCCCGTCTCGGGGAGGTGTCCGCCGCGGCGGATCAGGACCTCTGCGAGCGTTAGCTTGCTATCTCAACAGTAAGGGGACCGTCTACTCACTGAAGAACTCGTAGCTGAGCCACGAGATGGCCGTGCTCGGCGCGACGGTCATCACGCGCGGCAGCATACCGCGGCGCAATCCGTTCCAGCCGTCGCGCTCGACGATGATGCGCAGCGCCTCGCCCATGCCACGGGCGTTGCGTATCCGCGGGTCGTCGCTCGACCCACGCGTCTGCAGCAGCGTCTTGGCGACGTCCAGGGGAGTCGT